>CAJHNH020007290.1:369098-402843 GCA_905116865.2 Candidula unifasciata
TAAAACAACACTGTAGCAATTAACATGATGCTTAAAATATAGTGTCCCTTAATGTAGGAACATAAAATTAATTTCTGACAGTTTTAACTGACTGATAGATGTCGTGTCTCCGCTAACAACTGAAGAGTAGCGGGTTTGACTAAAACGGAATATTAATTATTGAATAGCCTGCATGTCTCCTATACAGATAAACGTTTCCTTTTCTTCCCCTCATTGTTTCAACTGATCGTTGATGATCTGCTTATCTCTAACAGTAAAATTGATGTCCAAATCACTTTACGTTCCTATTAAATGATGCATCACAGTGGTTTAGACTTTGTTTTTTCTCAACAGGGTAACAATACCACCAGAATCCTTCCAAGGCCCCGCCCCTCACTCAACAATTAACGTGTGTTTTTCGCTCAGCCTAACATAGAATTGATAATATGACATGTCTTGGGAAGTAAAGGCGTGTTCCTCCACAATGGAGGCTTTGCCAGTATCCTCATCTGAATTCAGAAGCGCCAGATCATCGACATATATGACAGCTTTAACTCCACAGACGGTTGATTTTATGTCGGTAATGTAAACGAGGGAAAAATCGGGCACAAAACTCCGCCTTGTGGAGCTCCATGTTTCATTTTGACTGATCTGCTCCTTGAACCCTGTATCTTGACTCTTATGGTAGCGGTGATACTGATGTTATTGATGGTTGGTGGTGATGACAATATTTTTACAATGTGGTGTTTTGTTTATGCTTTGTGACATTGTCGTAATAATTGTGATAATATCGTTTACATTGCCTGTTTACAGTGCCATTGTTTTTGTTTTGTGTTGACGAAGATGATAAACTGTAACAATAAAATATGTTTAAATGATAATGATTAAGAGCTTTGTACACCTTTCGACTTTGTATAAACAGATCAACTTAGCTCAACCATCACGTTACCTCTCCTTTGCTGTTATCTTTCATGCTAACAATCATAAAGAACATCATTGTGTGCCTGACAAAAATGTGTGAAGAAAGTTGTATTGTAATCGGAGCAGACACTAATGAATGAATGAATGAATTTCTACCCCACTAGGACATCACACAGCAGACACTAATAACATTTGTGATGTTAAATAAAAAAGAAACAGTAGCTGTTATACTTCTGGAAACATTTGCATTTTCTCTAAAAAAAACAATGTTGCGCAAGTCTGTATTTTTTTTTTTTTTTTTTGCAAGTTAATGCAAAATGTTTATGATCCTTTTAAGTTAAGGCGCAATCAATGGTAAACTAACTTACCTCATTCTTATCTGCAACACAGTAGGCCTGTCTCATTTGTGATATCGTCTCCCCTTGTGTAAGTTTCCGTGTTTGTGAATATGTTTATATCCCTTGATGTCTGGAAAGAATTTTATGTAAATATCAAGTATAATCGCTTCATATAAATATAAGATTGGTCGTTTGCTATGCATTATTCGTCCAACTATTTATCTGCCATGACAAAGAAATTGTATAATGTACACTGTACCGGGCACAGTGGACTACAGCGAAATGACTGGATGAAGTGTTTGGCGGTATTATCGTTAGCTCTAAAAAATAAATCATCCACTGTACTTGCACACATAGTTCATTGTTTTAACGATGGCAGACGTATTTGGAGTTGAAGTAGAGTAGTGACTAGACTCTTGTCTTCCGGCTGAAAGTTGGGTCTGGGATCAGCGTCGAGGCGGATATTTTATACCCGACCCCTGCTCCTAAATTGCTCTTGACATTGGTACTATGAAAATGCATTGGAAAGTAAGAGCCTTCATTGCGTCTACACAAATATCAACATATTGTTACTTTATTTTGTTCATGGGATGTATTTGTGGAAGAGAAACATCTGTGAGCCGGGTTAAAATAAAGCTTATTAAACAAAACGGACAAGAAATGGATATTACTTTAAATCATTTGAATTGAACTGCTAAGGAGGATACACATGTTTGTCCTTCTCTGGCAGAAAGTTCTGGTTGTTCGTCCACCTCTGGACGTTAGGCTTGTTCCAGAACCTGAGTATTACGTGCAAATTAGTTTTACACGTCTGACTGAATATGCCTATTGCTGCTTTCTTGCCTTTAAGGCAGATGCAGTCCAACTTTAGAGAAAAACCAGTAATCGGTCGACTCTTACGACATGCTTATTGATAAGGCAGTGGGTCTTTTCTTGCTTCCCCCCCCCCTCCAAATGGGACCCCAGAACCCACACAGGGAGATGCAGATGAAAACAGCCTCATTCGGTCACGAGTTAAATGTTATCAAGTTCAATGTTGTTTAAAGCACTGACGGATGTGAAGACTGAGGGACTGATACCAGAGAAATCATGCAGGAACACCGGAAACACAGAGTCAACGTTAGATGACATTTGGTTAGTCTGCATAGATTTGACGGAACGTGACAAATCAGTTGCAGTATTTGTTGGCTGTCTGTGGTTAAACTTAGTAATGTGAAAAGTTCATAATTCTTCATGAGCGATTGACGCCTGTACCATTGTCTACTAAATCAATGAGAAAAGGGGAGCAACATAATCGAACCTGGTATGTCAGACTTATGTAGTTGGGTTTTAAACTCTTGAGTCACAGTCGTCACTATACTACATACACATTGTGAATCGAAATCATACATGAGAGAAAAGAAGGTGAGCAAGCACTGGGTAAATAGCGATAGTGAGAGAATAGCATCAAGAGATGGAGGAACATTAGTCTCATTAGTATAATACCGCTGTACAACCTTTTCTTTTCGTGAAAACAAAGCTGTTATTCCACTATAGTTCAGCTCCATGTTAAAAAAAAAAAAAAAACTTTGCACATATTGTTTTCCTATGTGGCTCGAGAGTAATATACCTCTATATGATGCACGGTCTCTCGTGATTAACCGTTATTTTTTTTTTTTTTTTTTTCTATAGTACTATCAATACCTGCTGCCAGTCAAGTGGAACTTTCCTTTCTTCCCATGACGTAAGGAAATAAGATACTGACCAGGATATAGACATACTGGATAAAGCTGTACTAGGTATTAGGTAACGTGGCCTTACCATAGCCCATTAGTTAGACAAGACGTTTTCAATAAACTAACGAATTTGACATTTTTCTATTGCATATGTATATATAGGCCTGTGTGGGTAAGGAGTTGGTTATAATCTAAATATCAGAGCACGGGCTTTTTTTATAATCGTATTTTTATAAACAATGTTTTTATAAACATTACAATTATGAGGTACATCTAGGTGTACCTGGCCAAAAAATACAAGAAAAATAAAATTGCAAATCCTACTTACGCTGTGCAACAGTCCATGGTGCTCTCCAAGCTGCTGTCAATAATTTGCTATTTAATGTTATCCTTTAAAACACGTTTACATTTTGATAAGTACATCAGTTAAACTCAGTTTAAATCAATGTGTTGCTTATTGGTACTGCAAGTGTCAGTCCTGTGTGGAAGTGAGCACTGAATATTCATATATTCAGCACCAATAAATTATCCGTATAGTTGTCGATCTACAAAATATGTCGTATCGTTTCCCTTTAAAAACGGCATATTGATTATTGTATCCCTTGATTAGTGGAAGCCAATTTATGCAAATACTAATTATAGTCGATTCAATCAAAGGTAACGAACTTTAAGCTTCGTACATTATTTCAAACAAATATTGCTGTAATAACAATCACTTGTTTTCAAATGTCCTTTTTTCACTGTCATTGCAGACTTATGTCTGACAATGTTTCAGCTGCCATCTAATAAGAATGAAACCAACAATGCCAGCAGCAAAAGCGTACACCCTGAAAATCGAAACACCAAGAAGCAAAGGGGGAAGATCGAGAAGAAGATGGATTGAAGGAGTGAGTGACATGTTGAAAGTGCATAACATCAAGGCATATCAAGCGACCGAGTGCGCACTGGCTCGGCTCACGATCGTATGATAAACTGCGACGCCGAGCGTAATAAGCAGATACTGACAAAAGAAGAATGTTGCATGTGAAGTGGATCACAGCATCAGGTTTCGTTGAAGTGTTTGGCAAGTATATATTTTTTTTTTTAGGTTTTGCAATTGATATCACAGACCCTTCTTATTCATTTAGTATAATGAAAGTTCATTGACGTATCAGGGAGCTGTGGTAGTGTAGTGGGTAGACTTTTGCCTTCTGGCCCAAAAGTCATTGTTTTGAATCTTTATCAAGTGTCATTTTATTTATAACCTACATTCGCTGCCAGGTCGACCCAGTCTAACACGTGTATCAGGAAATGCTGTGGGAAGCAAAAGTAATAAACGCCATGAGAAACTCCATCATATCGCTGCACTACCAATGTCAAAAACAATGCAAGGCGGTCTGCTGACACGTCGTCCACAGCATTTGAGCATTATAAAGCGCCTAAGCCATCGTCGCAGAACTATAGGTAAGACAAAAAAAAATGTTAGTTTCGTATCCTTTCAAGGACTTTGCAATGATTTGATTTGATTTGATTTAAGAACCGACATCACTGTACTCTAGGCATTTCCATAGGCGCTTCGTCCTCATCTTCAGCAGCCAGCGAAGAGTTCTGATACTAATGGTGCCAGTAGCATTCGGATTAAACGTCCGTCTTGCCTATCCTCTGAGCCTCGGGCATCTGCCAGAACCTCTCGTCACTCCCCTCTGCATCAATCTCACCAGACTGTGGCGATCCATCAGCTCCTCCGAACTGTACACGCTCTCCCACAAGGCACTAACCACGTCTATCTTATCATGTATCAGTATTCCACCAAGTTGTGCAGAGCCATCCAGTCTGTTCGCCTGTTCATTGCCCAACGCACCGGCGGGACCCGGTGAAAAAAATCCAAACAATTCTTCTCACCCGTGTCCTTTGCAGCGAAGCATGACTTTCTGCACGAAGCACACCTGTTCTGATCTTCCTCAGCATGCTTTCTGAATACGTTACGATCACGATGTGTGTGTGTCGTGTTCTCTAGCCAGCGGAAAGCTGCAGTGACCGCTTCCACCTCCATTCTTAAGGTGAATGTTATGGTATGATATGCTAGGCTCTCCTGCACCAAACTTCGACCATTAACTTTTGCTAAGAAGCCACAAGAACTTCTTTTGCCTCTTGACACTGAACCGTCTGTGTAAATGAATCAAATCCTATGAGCGAGCATTATCTTGAATTAATTGCTGAATTTCCACCTCCGTGGCACCTGCTGGCCACTACACAAGTCTGACTGTTCAGGTGGCACTTTGACCCACTCCTCTCCTCACCTAATGTTCTCAACAACAAAAAAAGGATGTTGCAAAATCCAAACCAATTATTTTGTTGTCTGTTTTTTTTTTTTTTTGTTGGTCTTTTAGGCACAATTAGACAGAAGTTATGGCGATTTCCCAAACAAAGAAAAAAAATTATAAAAATTAAAAAATAGTAAATGACCCTTTTTCTTGCCATCCGGCGTATAGGGCATATAGAGCAAGACCTATAATTTTATAGACCAATCGGCACAAATTTCGAATATCTTGGGTCACTGGTTACCAACAATGGTGACACAATGAAAGAAATTAAACGGCGACTATCAATTGCTCTTCAAAGACTAAAACAACTGAATAAATTATGGAATTGTACAGATAGAATTACAAAGGTCAGATTTTTAAGAGCATGCATCTTTCCCATTGCAACATACGCCTGTGAGACCTGGACACTTACTAAACAAGCGGAACAGCGCATAAATGCATTTGAATATAAATGTTACAGACAGGTTCTAAGAATATCTTGGGTAAAGAAAAGAACAAATGCATCCATACTTCAAGAGCTGAATATTGAAGAGGGTTGGCTAGTAAAGACAATAAAACAAAGAAAATTGAAATATTTTGGTCACTTGAAACGTCATGGAGGTCTAGAGAGAACAATAATGGAGGGGTATATGCCTGGGAAGAGAGGAAGAGGAAGGCCAAGGAGAAGATGGGTGCAGGATGTGGCAGATGATCTCCAGATGGGTGTATCAGACGCAGGACATCTTGCTCATGAAAGGAAGGTTTTCCGGAGGGTTGTTATGGCAGCGAGGTTCCGCGAGGGACATGCTACTGAATGAATGAATGAATCGGCACAAGATGGGTGATGTGGTCAGCATCACACTGGCCGCCTTTAATTACCGAGACAGCACCCGGTACCCACTCAAGGTTGGGTCGACCTGGGAGCCAATGTTATTTTTGAAAAAAAGTTCGGCTATGCCAGGGAGCGAATCCACGACGTTCCGTAGCGTTTAGTCGCTCGGCCATGGCGACTCCAGTTTCCAGAAAAGAAAAACACCTTCATTTATTAAAAAAAAAAAAAAAAAACAGTCAAAGGACTTTTTAGGGAACAAGTACAGAAATGTAGGTGTCTTGGTACATGGATTAAATTCGATGGAAGATGTAACAGAATAGGAAAAGCCAAAACGGCATTTGATAAAATAAAGAACATATTATGCAATAGATCCATGCCATTGGAGGTTAGGAAACGTATTCTTGCAGGCTAAATAGAGTTTTAACATAATGCTGTGAAACTGAAACAATTGATAAACAAGCCGAACAATATCTTGAGGCCTCGGAGATGTGGTTTTACAGAAGAATCATTCGAATTCCTTGGACCGCTAAGAAGATTAACTCACGTGTTTTGAATGAGGCGAGTGCTCAAAGACAACTTATCACAACCATTAGGGGAAAAAAGAGTCATTGTTTTGTGTCCATGTTATGACAAGAAAGAAAAATCAATCACATTGCGACCACGGACGAGAATCGTCTCGGCAAGACATACAATAGAAATGATCCCATAAAGTATGATTTTAAAGATGTGGGGAACAATAAACAGAGGAAGACGACGCCAGACGATTGTTGACAGCGTTTTGTCAACACACGAGCTGAAACTTGTTGCTGAGGATCACAGATTGTCGAAAGGCGTGATCGCCCAGGGCAGTAGGCAAGGCACTTGATGGTAGCGATGATGATTAGAAAAATATGTTGTACATGCATTTTTCCAATCTACAAACACAATATTCTGTTTGGTATTATACTCAATGGCTTTCTCACACACTTGCCTCAGAGTGAATAATTCATCTGTGCATCCACTGCCTTTTCTGAAACCGAATTGAAGTGCACTCAACTGTTGTTCAGCTTTGGATCTAACTCTCTGTTCTAGTAATTTGGCATATTTTTTTTTTAGTTATCTATTCATTGATTGTTTTCAGCATTGATAAAAAAAAAATAAAAAAGGAGGAATAAAGAAGCTATTATTCATTTGCTGTTTTGCTGGAAGTGTGACATTTGGGTGTCTAAGCAGTTGAGGTTAACTGGTGACTGACAGCATTTTAATTCTTTACTCTGGCTTCTATATTTATATCGAGTATGCCATCCTCTATAAATATGCTTCCTTGATATTTGAGTTCTTGTGATTGTTTGACTGTAGTGCCTTTAATATGAACGTTTATGGTAGTATGTTTCCTGCCTATTCTCTATATCTCAGTTTTCGCGGTGTTTATCCCCATTCAATACTTTGAGCAGGTTTGATGTAAGGAGTCAGTATAGTGTTGTTAATCTTGTTTTTGGTTGTGTATTAGACATTGATCGTCTGCACACACACAAACAAGAAGTTAATTGATATCTCCAGTGTCTGTTTTTGCCTCATGTGTATATTCTATCAATTTTGAATGACTATATTTTTTATAGAGTTTTTTCCGCTTCTTTTTATTTTGTTTTTAAATTATCGTCGGTCGAGTTAATGCAGCATATACTGGCATAGTGCGTCTTATTATGGGTACTGTTTTCCACATGACAGCTCAATTCACAATCGATTATACTGGTTAAATTTCTAACAGTATTAGGATGCGGCACTTGAGTATCAAAAATAACATCATAAGTTGTTGAACTACCAAACCAAATATATATATATATATATATATATATATATATACGTGCTTTAAGGAACAAGTGTTCAACCAAAATAATATTTCCACAATAGCTGACAACATTATAACTAAGATATGTTTCTAAAATACAGACATAAAGCAGTGATATTCTAAACTAACGATGACATGGTGCTTGAGACATGACGCAATACAAAAAATTTATTACAGCGCACAAATAATTGATTTCAAATAGTCTTCAGTCATTAAACATACATCTCATTACATATTTTTTCACATCCATCTTTTTTCTAATTTGCAATTCACACCTCATTATTATTATTATTATTATTATTATGCTCTTTAAAAAAGCTACGGTAAATTAACGTACCCCTGTAAATTAAATGCCTATTGTTGTATCTGTGTCATTATCCTTACTGCGTTTACATGTAGCAGCTGGCTGTCCTCACAGGTGATGCATCATGTCAGGCGAGTGCAATGCACAATATGATGACCCCACTGACAGAAACCTCCGATTCCGCTAATTGTCAGCTAAAAAAATAAATCATACTACTTCATGTAACACGTGTCTGTTGTTCAGGTAATGCACAATTCCGTTGAGCACACAAGAGTAAGTTTATCAACATATAAATTCTCCCATCAACAAAAAGTGAAATGTTTCTCACTGCCCTCAGAAAAACCCTAAAAAGTAGAGTAAAGAAAACAAAAAAGATACCATTTGTTCTACCTCTGAGAGTCATCATAATCATCATAAACCAAGTGTAACACAGTGGGGGGATTGGGGGGGGGGGAAGTAATAATTAGCGATACATTGTAAGCTGGTGACCACTGGCTATTGTCACTCTTTAATGGCGTACAGTGTCTTTGATGTTGTAGATCCATATTTTGGTGACCGCCCTCTTAATCTTGTAAGTGATTTTCTGAGATTCAATGCATGTGATGGTATCTGATCTTGCTGCATCCTAGCGAGATTGCAAAACCACTGCATCTGCTGTTTCACAATGAAATTTTTACAAGGTGTCGTTCCTATAATTTGCCTAATAGTATCATTATTCACTCAATCTCAGATGGTTATGTTAGCGGCTTTTCTCTAGCATCTTATCTCGCAAATGGCGATTTTGCGTACACTGGGTTTATATTGATTCCATGTTTGGCACTCTTTGTATGATCAGACAGGGTATTTTTTAAAGAATATTTCACAGCAAACTATCTTTATTTAGACAGGAAACGAAACGTCTGACAAACATTACGTTTCTTCGGCATAAACCAGAAAATGAATGACTATTTTTAGCTGTACATTCGAATGTACCTTATAAATACGGAATTGTAGTCAATGGGACGGAAGACAATAAGGGCAGTACTTTTCTTTATTTAAGTCACCCCAAACACAGGGAATCCATGGGTTCCCAAAGAGATCAATATGCTAGAGTGTCATGATTTGGAGCTGGAGTAAGCCACTCTAACCCTAAACCCCTATCACGCTATAATATTGGACTTTCCCGTGAACTGGTGGATTTATTTTTTCCGATGAATACAAAAGAAAGTACTGTCAGGGCTAGTATGGCTAGTTACACATCAGCAGAACTATAAAACATACACCAACAACCCGTATCTATGTTCAGGCCCCAGGTAAGCCTGGGATTCTTTTACGTGGACTTCTAGAAATGTCCCCTATTATCTGGGTAACAAGAGTGGACGTCCGTGTGTATTGCTGCGCATGAAAAAAATAAAAATCCTTTCGCAGCCGGAAATCGAAATGTGTTGCCTAACAGCGCTGTCTTGGCACAATTTAGAGTTTAAAATGTATCTAAAGTAGTTCAGGATTTTCGCCAGTGCTACAGAGTTCGTGTACTGCGCTTACATGTATTACTGTCTTTCCAGAATATGCAAATTACTGTTTTCCCCACAGCATATATGAACTACTGTCTTTCCAGAATGCTAAAATTTATGTTTTTTTCCAACATGTGTGAATTACTATATTTCCTTGCATATCTGAATTACTGTTTTTCCCAGCATGTATAAATTACTGTCTTAACGGTATGCGTGAATATTTGTCCTAACGGTATGTGTGAATTACTGTCTTTCAGGTTTTATGAACTAATGTCTTTAAAGCGTGTTTTCCAAGATGTTAGTTGTATTGGGCATATAGTGCTAGACATATATTTTGTGCACTAACTGGCAATATGTGGGTGATCTAAGTGATGGGGTCAACCACACACCGACCGCCTTACTTTCCATTTTAGAGGACAAAAAGTCCAGCTTTGTATTTAAACTCACGTCATCCAGATGCACGGGCTAACTATGGCAACCCATCTGTCAACCGACGAAAGAGAGGTAAGTGACACACCGACCCTCTTGACACTTTCTGTAGCTACGGAGGTGGAAGGTGAAGAAGCCACATCTGTGGAATATCCTCTTCACCCCAGGGAGACCTATATAGATGTAGAGGTTAACCCAGCTCTCTCTGTCTCCCAGAAACAAGCTATAGAGCAACTCTTGTCAGAGTATAACTCTGTCCTGAGAGTTAAGTGAGGGCACACTTCATTAAATGAGTGTTTTATGATATTGGTTCCTGTTGAGCCTTTTTGTCAATGCCCTGTGCAAGCTCCTCTTTCTAAAGAGGAATGGAGTAAACCTCCAGACCATCAGGAGGACCAGAAGGTGGAGAATTTGCAATTCACACCAGGGTTCCTACCTGTGTTTGTTGGAGCACATAGTGACGAGGGGGGGGGGGGATAATCCTTCCGAACCTCGCAAAGGATCAGATGAGAGGGATTATGTCCCACATGCCTCGACGACCTTCCTGTGTGACTACTGATGTAGGAGACACACCGGTATATTGCCTGAAGATGACAGGAGTACCAGGATGGTGTGTGGGGGTATTCAGCCAAACCGATCAGGGAGTTCTTTGCATGTACCTGGCAGGGATCAGTGATACATGGATGGAATCATCAGAATCTTAGGTCCACAGGGACATCTAATGATTCTTTATGAGATTCCTTTTTTGATTTAGTGGTGTATAGTGGTCATTGGTTTCTCTATATTCACATGAATTGTCATTATTGTATATATTCCACCTGTCTCTGAGAGGTTGGTTTGGACAACCCTTTAGTTAAGAGCAGATGTTTCGAGCTGTCACCCCTTGTCTGATAATTCACAGACTGAAGGTGGTGAGCAGGCTGAGAGTGCTGAGTCCATAGATGTGTAGGTGGCTGATCATTGTTCATTCGCGTGGTACGCTCTTCCTTTTGGGCGGGGGGGGGGGGAACTGTCATGGAATGAAGAGCCACCACACACATTGGACGAGTCGAGACCTGATACCCCTCGCGCTCAGCAAAATTTCAAACTTAGACCCGTCCATAAAGGTATAAAGTCCCTTATATTGATCTATACCCTTATCTGGTAAAATAGTAATTTCTGGACCCTCTAGTTGCTTTGAGATATCTTCTTTTTCAAACTTGCAACTATACGTTGAGTAATTCTGGTGTTTTATTTAAAAATTACTGTCAACCGGTTTACTCCTTGTTCATTAATACAAGGAACTTCTTTTCTGGTGACGCGTTTGAATTTGAAAAACGCCATTCTTTCGCCTGATCCCAAAGTGTCAAGACGTATATCCAATTTTGATAGAACTTAGCGCATTCATAGTTCCAGTTCTAACTTGGAAGATTTCCAAAGCTTGGGTAAGTTAATCATAGTTTACAATTACCTTGATTGATGTCTTTCTAAAATTGGTCACTGCTGTAGATAGGGCAGAATCAGCTGTGTGATTGCACAGAGTTCGACCGTTCTTGATGTCCAGAGATCCGGATCTGAACCTTAGACCTTTTCCTGTACAGACTAATTAGTTGGCGCTCTACAAACCCCACACCATTGGTAAAGATATTAAACCCTACAAGTAATTGTTCTCTGACCAGGCAAACGAAGTTGTGCAGTATTAACTGGAACAGGGAATGTAGGTCAGTTGTAACTGGCAGGGCTAGCGCTCTGCGTCGAGTGTGTTTGACACAGATCAATGGGTATGTACTGAATAGCCTGGGGAGACGGAAGATATATGGGTACTGACTGTAAACATTGTGTGTCTGGGTGCAAATGTGAGGGTGGAGAGGGGATGATCTATGTGTGGTAGTGTCTATCTATCTCCACTGTATATATCTGATTTTCTATCTGTTGCACTAGTTGACAGACAGATAAATAAAAGGAAACATTGTCTCCTGGGCTTGAGAGTACACTCTTAGGAATGTAAAAGAGGAGCAGAGGTGGGATGTGCTGATGTGTGAAGAAGGCTGATTTCTTAATTCTGAGTTCTTTCCTGACAAGATGATACAACCTTGGTGATTACTAAATCTGAGTTCTTTCCTGACAGGATGAGACCTCTGTAGAGATCAGGCAGACGAATCATAGTCCAGCCAACAACCACCAACCCATACCATTATATGCACTAAGCATAACCATGTCCTGCCCTGTATGCTAGCACCTCAACATGGCAGGAGCTCCAGGACAAGTGAACAGTTACAGACATTCGTGTACGCAATCTTGAGAACCAGTCTTCAGGAGCTTGGGTGGGGCTCTGAGACAGTTTTGTGACCTGACCTGTGATAGAGACTTGTTGAGTCCCTATGCAGTTTCTGTGTCCTCGATGGTGAGGTAATCCACTGGTACCAGATCAACTAGAGGCAGAGATACCTGAGTCAACTACAGTCGAATCACCATGGACTGAGGGAAGCATCGACCTACGAACTGGGCTAAGTGATAGTTTTATCATCATCATGCTCTCTTCCCACAGCTCCGCATAATTTCTAGGATGAACTTGTGTATCCTGCAGGACCATATCTGGCTGCTTCAATGTCTGGGTGGTGTCACTGAGTACTGAGTCTATGAACATTCTTGAGAATCTATTCTTTAATACATGTGTATATATTTTATACTTATTACATACATTCATTTTCATGGCTGACTTAGGTGTCCCTGTTTTACCTTTCTAGCTGTTTAGCATTGATGTGTGTGAGTAATAAGGGTTAAGTGTGTTAACATGGTTATGATAGTAAACTATCATAACCTGGGGGCTATCTTTTTATAGTATTAGGAATGTCCAGCCAAGTGTGCCTAGGAATATTATATATTTTGTAGTGCTAAAACTTGAGTTGCCCTACTCCAGAAAAAAGTTGAGCGTATATTGGCAACGGGGCATCTCTTAGACCAATACAAGCCAACGACTCAACATAATTATTTCTGAGTGCTGTTGGTTCTTAAGGAGAAATCCTTAAACCAGGCACGCGACAAGAGAGATATGTGACAATATCAATGTTGGAACGTTCTGAGATACACTGGGTGCTGATGATTACATCAATGTTGGAACGCTCTGAGATACACTAGGTGCTGATGATTACATCAATGTTGGAACGTTCTGAGACACACTAGGTGCTGATGATTACATCAATGTTGGAACGCTCTGAGATACACTAGGTGCTGATGATTACATCAATGTTGGAACGTTCTGAGACACACTAGGTGCTGATGATTACATCAATGTTGGAACGCTCTGAGATACATTTGATTTCGATGATGGCATGAATGTTGGAAGGTTCTGAGATACACTAGGTGCTGATGATGACATGAATGTTGAAACGTTCTAAGATACACTAGGTGCTGACGATTACATGAGTGTCGGAACGTTCTGAGATACACTTGGTGCTGATGATTACATCGATGTTGGAACGTTTTTAGATACACTAGGTGCTGATGATGACATCAATGTTTGAACGTTTTGAGATGCACTAGGTGCTGATTATGATATCAATGTTGGAACATTCTGAGATACACTAGGTGCTGATGATGATATCAATGTTGGAACGTTCTGAGATACACTAGGTGCTGATGATTACATCAATGTTGGAACGTTCTGAGACACACTAGGTGCTGATGATTACATCAATGTGGGAACGTTCTGAGATACACTAGGTGCTGATGATTACATAAATGTTGGAACGTTCTGAGATACACCAGATGCTGATGATTACATAAATGTTGGAACGTTCAGAGATACACTAGGTGCTGATGATGACATCAATGTTGGAATGTTCTGAGATACACTAGGTTCCGATGATGACATGGATGTTGGAGCGTTCTGAGATACACCAGGTGCTAATGATAAATGGAATGTTGGAAAGTTCTGAGTACACTAAGTGCTGATGATGGCATGAATGTTGGAACGTTCTGAGATACACTAGGTGCTGATATTTACATCAATGTTGGAACGTTCTGAGATACACTAAGTGCCGATGATTACATAAATGTTGGAAAGTTCTGAGATACACTAAGTGCTGATGATTACATCAATGTTGGAACGTTCTGAGATACACTAAGTGCTGATGAAGACATGAATGTTGGAACGTTCTGAGATACACTAGGTGCTGATGATTACATCAATGTCGGAACGTCTGAGATACACTTGGTGCTGATGATTACATCAATGTTGGAACGTTTTGATATACACTAGGCGCCGATGATGACATGAATGTTGGAACGTTCTGAGATACACTAGATGCTGATGATTACATGAACGCTGGAGCGTTCTTATATACACTAGGTGCTGATGATTACATCAATGTTGGAACGTTCTGAGATACACTAGGTGGTGATGATTACATCAATGTTCGAACGTTCTATGATACACTAGGTGCTGATGATTACATCAATGTTTTAACGTTCCGAGATACACTAGGTGCTGATGATTACATCAATGTTAGAACGTTCTGAGATACACTAGGTGCTGATGATTACATCAATGTTGGAGCGTTCTGAGATACACTTGGTGCTGATGATTACATCAATGTTGGAACGTTCTGAGATACGCTAAGTGCTGATGAAGACATGAATGTTGCAACGTTCTGAGATACACTTGGTGCTGATGATTACATCAATGTTGGAACGTTCTGAGATACACCAGATGCTGATGATTACATGAATGTTAGAACGTTCTGAGACACACTAGGTGCTGATGATTACATCAATGTTAGAACGTTCTGAGATACACTAGGTGCTGATGATTACATCAATGTTGGAACGTTCTGAGATACACTAGGTGCTGATGATTACATCAATGTTAGAACGTTCTGAGATACACTAGGTGCTGATGATTACATCAATGTTGGAACGTTCTGAGATACTCTAAGTGCCGACGATTACATAAATGTTGGAACGTTCTGAGATACACTAAGTGCTGTTGATGGCATGAATTTTGGAACGTTCTGAGATACACTAGGTGCCGATGATAGCCTGAATATTGGAACGTTCAGAGATACACTAGGTGCTGATGATTACATCAATGTTGGAACATTCTGCGATACACTTGGTGCTTATGATTACTTCAATGTTGGAACGTTCTGAGATACACTAGGTGCTGATGATTACATCAATGTTGGAACGTTCTGAGATACACTAGGTGCTGATGATGACATGAATGTTGGAACGTTCTGAGATACACTAAGTGCCGACGATTACATCAATGTTGGAACGTTCTGAGATATACTAGGTGGTGATGATTACATCAATGTTGGAACATTCTGAGATACACTAGGTGCTGATGATGACATGAATGTTGGAACGTTCTGAGATACACTAAGTGCCGACGATTACATCAATGTTGGAACGTTCTGAGATATACTAGGTGGTGATGATTACATCAATGTTGGAACATTCTGAGATACACTAGGTGCTGATGATGACATGAATGTTAGAACGTTCTGAGATACACTAAGTGCCGACGATTACATCAATGTTGGAACGTTCTGAGATATACTAGGTGGTGATGATTACATCAATGTTGGAACATTCTGAGATACACTAGGTGCTGATGATGACATGAATGTTGGAACGTTCTGAGATACACTAAGTGCCGACGATAACATCAATGTTGGAACGTTCTGAGATATACTAGGTGGTGATGATTACATCAATGTTGGAACATTCTGAGATACAACATGATACAGATACAGATGATGACTGGAATGTTGGAAAGTTATGAGATACACAGTATCAATAATCAATGCCTGCCACCGATTCCAGTCATCATCTTTTTTTATTAATTGACTAATTAATTTGTTTCTTTTCATATTGCGAAGAAAGCGATTTTAGATGATATTTTAAAAAAAAATACCAGTGAGACCTTATCATGTTATATTGACATACCTCAAAAACTGCCTTTTTTCTGTCTACATTTCTAATGATATAGTTAACAGCTCGCGTAGGCCCCCTCCACCCCCTCCCACCCCAACCACACACACACACACACACACACACACACTTGCACCAATTATCTACAGTCCACTTTAGGACACATTTCATGATTTCTTCTGTCATTCCTTAATATCAACCACAAAAAACAAGTTACTTGCTCCAGCTATGGTTTGTCAGACAATGTCGTCGATGTTATAGTATGTCTACCAAAGTATGTTTGTCGGGAGTACGCTCTTGCTGCTGGCGTTGTTGGTTTCTTTCTCATTAGATGACCAAACTATTCATTCTGTGTTTCTCAAGAAGTTTAACGATTATGTTGTACCAACAGTTCTTGTGATCTTGTCGTTTCTCACTCGATCTTTTCTGCTTTTATTCACAGCAATTCTCAAACATATCATCATACAGGTGGTCAGTTTTCTCTCGTGTTCTTTTGAAAATGTCCAAGTCTGACACTGGTAAACTAAAGTCGGTAAACCATTTTTTAGAATTTGTATTTAGTCTCCATAGGGATATCAGCGTGTTTTAAAATTGGAGCAATTTGGTAACTGACATTGTTGGCTTGTTGGAATCTCGTTTCTATCTCTCTGTCCATTTCACCATTGGATGTAAAGATGCTTCTTAAGTATTTACATTGTTGCACTTGTTTCAGACTTTGATCCTTGACATTTATGTCGATGGTTTGTAGCTATCTACTTAATCTACTTTTTTTTTTTGGGTATAGTATTGATCTTCGTATGATGTTTACGACAACTGTCGTGTAGTTGGTTTGTTCTGTCCTGCAGCTGTTTACTTTTATGTGGAATTTGCACTGATCTTCGGCAAAGGGCAGCTCATTGAAGTCTGTTGATCGACATCTGGTGGTGTCATGTCATTCTGTGTCCATGAATATTATAAAAAAGTAAAGGTGAAAGAACACACCTTTGCCTTACTTCTGATGTTACTAGGAACCAGTCTATAAGGCAAGCTCTTGTTCTGATGGCGCTTTCACTTTCTTTAAATCTCTTAGACAATCCAGCATTTTTCTATTAAAGCCATAGTTTTCAAAGACATCCCATAGAAAATCTCGGTTCACTCTGTTACAAGCCTTTTCTTGTTCTATAAAAGCGATGTTTATTTGGTGTCTCTTTTCTATGGTTTTTTTTTTTTTTTTAGTAATTTACCTTAGGACGCAAATAGTGCAAATACACCCTCTTCCTTTCGTGAATCTGTGTGTGGGCTCAGAATCGGTTCTACAGCAGATCTAACTGGTTGTTCCAGAATCTTGGCAAACATTTCACAAACGTGGCTTAAAAGGGAGATGCCTCTATACGTGTTACAATCTTGCTTATTGCCTTTTCTTGTCCATATTGGTACTATCATGGCTCTTTGCCAGTCGTTTAGAACAGTTCTCTCATCCAAGGCTTTCCTAATTTTAGGGAGAAGCCAGGTGACTCCAGTTTCTCCTCAGGCCTGTATTGCCTCCCGGCATAATGCTGACCACATTACCCACCGAGTGCCGATTGGTCTGTAAAAATGTGGGTGCTCTTCCCATATACCCGGGGCGCCTAAGGGCCTGTAAAGGGATCTTTACTTTTTTTTTTTTTTTACTGTATTGCCTCAGCTGTATTTCTATCAACACCAGCGGCCCTATCTTTGGACTGCACCTGATTGCTTCTCTAACTTCTTGTTCGGTTATTTAAGGCTTTTCTTCATGTGTATATCTGGGTTTGAATGGTACCGTTCCTTCAGTTTCTGTTACGTTTAGAAGAGTTTGGAAATATGCCTTCCATCTTTCTCTGTGTTTGGCTGACTATGTGGCTTAGTTTTCTTTTGCCAATAATTGTGGTGTGTATTATTGGGTGTTTTTTTTTTTTTTTTTTTTGGGGGGGGGGGGGGGGGGGGGGGGTTGTCTGATTGTCTACTTGTACGCTGTGACAATCCATATTGTGTTCACAACAGTTGCTAGTATTTTGCTTTGACATGTTTTCTTCAAGAAAATGCACAAATTATTCACTCGACGAGCTTTCCTCGGTTTTTAGTAATATATTGCATATTAGAACAGTGTGTTTAGATCTTATGAGGAAATGAGAACTGAACATTAAAATAATGTTTACCAATAAATTATTAATATATTTGTTAATTCCCCCATAAACGTGGTTTTGTTTCACTTCTATTGGTTTCCCCCCTTGATTGCTGGGAAAAAAAGTATGTTAAAAATAATAAGTATAGTCGGCTCAGATAAATGTAACTTCAAATAGCAGAATTAATTATTCTCACACGCACTGCAAGAATAGCAACACGTTTTTTGTATCTATCCTTATATTTTCCATGACAGTTCAGTTTTATACCTGAAGACTTTCCGGGTACAGTGGATAAAGGCAACAGGCTTATATGCATTGTTTAGGCGATATTCTTATTAGTTCTTATGCTTTTGCTACTTATTCGCTGTTACTTGTTGACTCTATCGACATTCTAGCATACTGGTCAGACCCACAGGTGCTCGGTAACCAGAGACATCAACAATCTCAGTGTTCCCATGCTCAACGTACCAATTAGAAGTTGACTGGCATTTGTTTTCCTTGGTGTTGAACCCCAACCTGTTTATAAATGTTTGACATCGTTAAGTAATCATTTCCAACAGTATATCTGTTGCCCTGACAGATAATCATCAGATGTATGCATATCACTATATTCTAGAGAAAAAAGGGGAAGGGGACCCCCCACCCCCCCCCCCTCACCCACTCCCCCAAAAAATTGCTGTCTTTATGTAATAGCTATTTGACGCAACAGGAAGCTGAGAGCGTCAACTTGACGATCCGTTTAAAAGAAGCTTTAAAAAATAAATCATTTCGATAGCCTTGGTAAACACTTGGTTAACGCATTATACTTGACAGTGGGTGCAAGTGCTTTCAGAGTCCTGGACATCCTTTTCTGTTGGCATTCAACTAGACAGAACATGAAGACAATGTTGATGGGCAGATTATTTGCCACATCCAGACAGAGTCATGTTTAAATGTTTATTGTAGCGAGTGTTCTGTCCTGCAAATGTCATTGTTCTAGGTTGTGTGGGCCGTCCATGTCACATCGATCATGTGTTTCAATGTGCTGCAGATGTGTACCTAGCCTTCAATGTTGGTAAATTGATTAGCCCTGGCAGTGTTTTAGTTTTTATTCACTCCAAACAATGACAGTCTACGAATTCACTTGAAACTCCACTATTCTAGGGGTGTTATGGGTAAAGGTTAGGGTTAGAGTGTCTACCACTAGCCTCAACCCAAAACACCCCAAGAAGACTAGATTTTTCAGGAACTCTGTGGTATCAAGTGTTTTATGGTGAATAAACAATAAAGTATCGCCTTTGAATATTCACCATGACCTTGACAACAATTCTTTCTTTTCAAGGCACATTCAGATGCACCAGTCAAAATTTGTATGCGAGATTATCTAATTTATGCGGAAGGAACGTAGTATTCGCCGGACTTAGCTTGTCCCGTATAAACACAATTAGTATGCTTTGAAATATAAAGGTCAAGGTAAAGTTGAGAGATGTGAGCCAGCGTCTTTGCACACGGTCACAAACCACAAATGCTCTGCTACCACTACTCACAGTTGATAAGAAACTGTCTGCCTGTTTCGCCATCTGCCCGACACTACGTAGCTACAGCGACGTTCCTCCATTTACCCCAGAGTCTTAACTCTGGGCCCATTTTCTAGAGGATGGGTGAACCCCGGGAACCGCCTTTTTCAAACACCAGCCGTGGGCTGCAGCGAGTCGCAGCTGGATTTGAAAGGAAGTCTTCTGTAGACTGCGTTAACGCTGCCTCTGCCTATATATATATATATATATATATATATATATATATATATATATATATATATATATATATATATAATAACCTAGATGACAGACTATTAAAGAGCAGTCAATAATGCCAGTTAAATAACTGCAACTTAATACCAACCAGTAAGCTGAAAGGATAAAATGCAACCTTTGTATCAATTTAATTGACAGTTTCTTTTAATGTGATTGTCCGTATACTATGCACGCCATTGTATCATTGTGTCTGGTGTTGTGTTTTTGTTGTGGTTGACTGCGGTTAGTTTCCTTCATAGTCGCAAGCAATTTGACCATGTTAGCGCCAGAGGGTAACACATCATACTCCGTTCTAATGACATTCCCACACCAGTTATTGCTAGAGACTGTCTATAAAACAGCTCCATAAGTTTATGGGATTAGAGAAAAGAGAAGAAAGTATTGGTTAGCAGCAAATAGCCAGATGCTCCAACCCTTTATTGACAGGAAAACGTTAATACTCCTCAGAAACAAGGAAAGAACCACAAGTAACACCGTTAGTGAATTGAAAGACTCTTTAAATCACGTACAAAAGGTAGCTAAACAGTGTGCCATCGACTACTGGTTTTAGTTATTTGAAAACCTACAAAAGGCCATCAGTAGTGGTAATATTAGTTGTATGTATGTAGGGATACAGAAAGCCCTTGTCCAAACCATTTTGAAAATGTGCTGGGGTATTTTTAGGTACGCAAGAATACACACGGGCGTCCGGTCTTACTACCCAGAGACCAGAGGATATTGCTAGAAGTCCACGTGAAACAAATCTCAGCCCTCACCAGTGTTTGAACCCGGGATCTCTAGGACACCATGCCGTGAGACCAGGCAGCCCCTAGATGTAAGCTATAATACCTACATGCCAAGTCGACCCAGCCTTGAGTGAGTATCGGGTGCAGTCACGGGAAGTAGAGGCGGCCGGGGTGACGCTGACAGCGACTTTTTTTTTTTCCAACAGTAGAAACGCTCGTCACACAGGTAACTTTAATTTCTTCTGCCGCCCACACTTTGGATCCGGTGATTATGAGACGAGGCGCAGAAGCTCTGACTACACAATGAACATGCACAATTAACCAGCAATGGGAGCACGTGCCGGCTAAAATGTGCAATTCCAACTAACCCCTTCACGGACTCTAGCTCTCACCATCTCCCTTTACTGATTCTTGTTCTCACCATCTCCCGTCACTGACTCAAGCTCTCACCATCTCCCTTCACTGACTCTTGTTCTCCTCATCTCCCTTCACTGACTCTAGCTCTCACCATCTCCCTTCACTTACTCTTGTTCTCATCATCTCCCGTCATTCACTCTTGTTCTCATCATCTCCCGTCATTCACTCTTGTTCTCACCATCTCCCGTCATTCACTCTTGTTCTTATTCTCATAAAGTCCTGTCAATGACCTTTTTCTCAATATCTCTCCTACTAGGGCAAACTTGGAGAGTTCACTCGATATTTGGCAATACAAGAAACTAACCAGCAAAGATAAGTATTTTCTATGTGGTCGTTTCCAATGATCATGCTGGCATACAGACTGTTGGTTGATAAAACAGGACAGCAATCAACGAAATGAGGAATACGTGTTCACGCAACAATAGTCGTAGAAGAGTAAACACTACTAAGGTTACACAGTGTTTAAAAAACAATAAACTATGATTGATTTCATATGCCTGTCTTAACTGAATGTTACAGTACATTCAAAGTTAATTGAAGTCAGAAGAGAAACAAGATTATTATGGCCTGGAGAGAATGATGCACCTGGGGGTAACCAGGGGGTCTGGCCGGCTCGCTACACTCAGGGTAATGGCAAGAGGGATATAAAACCATATTACGATCGATACCATAAGTATTGGAACTCTTCGCTCTCTGCTGAAGATGAGGACAGAGCGCGTTTGGGAATGCCCCGAGTACTGTGATGTCAATTCTTGACTCACCTCATATCAACTCAACTGAACGTGTAATTATACTGAATGGCCGTGGAAGTAAAGGTAACCTAAGTGGAGAGTAAAATAATGTGATTACGGAAAAATCCGCAAGTTTTTTTATGAAGGCGACAATCGGATGTTATCTAGAGATTGTGCATACATCTGTTCTGTTTCCCCCATCCCTAATGCTTTCTGAAATTCTGACACCCAGAGATTTGAGAAAAGAAAAAAATCCAGATGGTTTTGCAAAAGGCCATTTTATCTCAGAAAACGTCTCGACTGTCGCAACCCTGTAACGGGCACCCCAGCATAATGTTACTTTCAGTCCTGTTTGTGTACGGAATTCGTTATAATCTGCATATCAGTGCCCGGGCTTGTTTTGCAATCGCTCTTTTCCTCTAAACCGTATCAGGTAGGGCTATCACATATTACAAAAACACATTACAAGGATATATTTACCTGTCAGAAAAATCAATTCACATTCTTGTGATGCTGCAACGACGATGTTAGCAGTCGATATGGTTTCAAGAACAGTAGTTAAGATTTCGTTACTAAATCGTATCCTTTAAGAAAACTATGACATATTGATCAATTAAAGTTTACTTCAGTCAAAAGCCATTTGTTGCTTTTTAGTATATTCTTTTTAAAGCCTGCAAAGAGGCGAGCATTCGATGTTCAAGTAAGCTGCGACAGTGAATTACTTGTATAGACATCAGTCTGACTATATACCCCGTCTCGTTTCCCTTTAAGGTAGCTCCGTTGATTATGCTTGTGTCCCTTGATTACTGGAAATGATCTGATGCAGAAACCTCAAAAAGTCGGATGAGATAAATGTAACTGTAAACTGCATTCTTTATCCTCACAGGCTTTGCAAGATTGTGCCTTTTATTCCTGTGTAGAATGGCTCAATAGTGCTCAGCAGGGCAGCTGAACACAGAATGTTCTTCGCGGTGTTGAACAGACCTTTTCGACTAAATTAATAAAATGCCTTGGCAAGATCAATGAAAGCACTATGCATCGGTTGATTTCGTTCACGGAATTTTTCCTGCAACATTCGTAAAAAAAAATATCGTATCATCGTTCCCGCGAAAGCCTCCCTTTGACTGTGGGAAAACCTGGGTGATATTCCACCATCGTTATTGCAGTCACTCCGATCACCCTAGCATAAAACAGGATGCGGCGCAACAGCAACGACAATAAATGACAGTCAACTTCTAACTGGTTCGTTGAGCATGGAAACACTGAGGTGGTTGATGTCTCTGGTTACCGAGCACGTGTGGGTCGGACCAGTGTCGAGGGAGTCAACAAGTAACAACCTATAAGAAACGTTACTAACAAAATCATTTTAAAAATATAGCCTAAACAATACATATAAACGCTATAGCCCGCTGTACCTGGAAAGTCGCCAAGTAAAAAACGGTATTGTCATAGACATTATGACAACATATACAAAAACTGATTGCGATTCTTGAAATGCTTGTGAGAAAAGTTAATTCTGCTGTTTGAAGTTACATTTATCTAACCCGACTGTACTTATTATTTGTAACAGACGTTTTCCAGCAAGCAAAGTGGGGTGGGGGGGGGGGGGGGTGGGGTGGGGGGGACCCATAGAGGTGAAACAATACCACATGTATGGGGCAGTGAACAACTGTATGGATAATTTAACGTTATACACTATTCTAATGTTCACAGCTCATTTCTTCGTAAGATCTAAACATCCTGTTCTAAAATGCAATATATTACTTAAACCCGAGGAAAGCTCTTCGAGTGAATAATTTGTGCATTTTCTTGAAGAATAACATGTTGAAGCAAAATACCCGCAACTGTTGTGAACACAATATGGATTGTCACAGCGTACACATAGACAATGTACTATACATTACAGTAATATTTCTGGCAGGTGCACGTACATGAACCTTATAAATAAAATGCTTCTGTCAACTGAGTCAAGTAAAGAACTCGCACAGGAAACACAATATCTACATTGGAGAAACGGTTCTTCAGTCAAGTAAAGAACCTACACAGGTAACACAGAATATTACTAACGATGCAGAAAAATTGTGAGTATGTATGTTGTTGATGGCAGCTATGCTTTTTTTTTTTTTTTTTATGCAGTATAATTGTGATACATCGTTTTCAGCATGTGTTTACTGTGGCAGTGTTTCAAAAAAAAAAAAACTGTAAAAATTAATATATGATAAAAAGATAATAATGCGAACCTTTATATATAGTTTTACTTTGTCTAAATCAGCTAAGCTTTTAATAATCTGCCTATTTCTGTTCTCCTTAGCTAATATCTTTCGTGCTAATAATTATAAGGTACATCTTTTATACCAGCCAAAAATATTACCATTTCAGTGAATGATGACGCCATTAAACATTGTTACCATCATGATGTTTTCCAAACCAATTGCAATGATTTTTTTAAAATTAGATGTTATCCTTCAAGAAATCACATCGTATTAACCAAAAAACAGTGTTGCACAATTCTGAAATGTTGTTGCAAGTTAATACAGTATATTTCCTTTATATTTAATAACGAGCAATCAGATGTAAACTAACTAACTGCATTATGAAGCATATAGTTGGTCTGTTTCACTAGATCTGTGATATCGTCTCCCTTTATGACAGCTTCGGTATCACAGATTATTTTTTATATCCCTTGATGACTGTAAATAAGCATGTGCAAATATCAAGTATAATCCGTTCAGGTAAATGTAACTTTACACTTTCCTAATTACTCGGTATTGTGTAGATCACAATGAATGCTATGACCAAGAACATAACAAGTGTACACTGTTTCAGATACACTGGGCTACAACAAAATGATTCTATAAAGTGTTTTTGCGGTATTATCGGTAGCACACATAGTACATTAAGACCGCATGCGTATAGCTGTTCGCGATAGAGTAGTCACCCGACTTTTGCCTTGAGCCCTAAAATTGGCTTTGGGAAGAGCTTCAAGTCGGATATGCTATACCTGATCCGTGTCCTTAGATTGCTCCTTACACCGCTACTAGGACAATGCATTGTGGAGTAAAGGCATTCATGTAGTAGTGTTTAGTCTAAACAAATACTGGCATTTTCTTGCTTCATTTTCTGTTTTGGATATATTTTGTGGAAGAGAAACATGTGTGAGCCAGAATAAAATAAATGTTACTAAACCTCATTAGCAAGGCACAGGCAGTTTTGTAAATCTGTTGACCTGATCTGCAAAGGAAGATGCACGTCTTCTTCTTCTTCTTCTTCTTCTTCTTCTTCTTCTTCTTCTTCTTCTTTTTTCTTCTTCTTCTTCTTCTTCTTTTTCTTCTTCTTCTTCTTCTTCTTCTTCTTCTTCTTCTTCTTTGCGTTCACCAGCTGTAAACTCCAGCTAAATGTTCTGTTTGCTCTTTCACCGTGTCCCAGAAATGCAATGTTGCTTTTTTAAAATCTTTTCTTTTTGTATGCAGATTACTAGTTCTTTGCCTCTCAGGTAAATGCACCTCGGCTTCCTTCTCCAGTCAGTCGACATTTTTGGACATGTCTTTTTGGGCATGCGGTGAGTCTATTTTTGTTTTTCCTAAAATTTTACATCGGAACCCACACGAGGAGATTCCTTTCAATCATGATTTAATTGATGTCAATTCCAATGCTGTTTAAAGCACTGATTGATCTGAAAAAAAGAAGGGTGGTGTGGGACTGATACTAGAGCTACAGAAGAAATCATCTAGGAACCCCGGAAACACAGAGGCTATATTAACATATTTTTGGTTAGTTTGTATAAATTTTACGGAATCTGACAAAGCTATTCTAGTATATGTTGGCCGTTTATGGTTAAACTTGGCAATTTTGAAAAGTTCGTTATTCCTTTTCAACGATCGACACTTAAACAATTGTTAAAATCAATGCACCCGTCGACCGAATAAACGACATTAAAAAAAAAATGTGAATTGAAATCATATTTAGAAAAAAAGAAAGAAAGCGAGTGAGCATAGAGTCAGACAACGATAGTGAGAGAATAACATCAAGAGATAGAGGAACACGAGTCTCGGAGTCTCACTGGATCCCCAGTAGGAAATACATAGATTATTAGGTCATTTATTGCAGGTAACCCTTCTTTGTGGAGACGGCAACTGACCTAATGGTTAGATAAACTGATGTCTGTATGGCTTCTCGAGTAGCGGATGATACCATCTTAGTTGTAGTTAGGGGGGACTGGTGATCTGATTAGCATTAAAGGCAGTACCTAGGCTTATGCTGTTTGATCGATCTGTCTCCAACATGGCCGATAACCCACTGACGCTTGGAGTTCTTAAAAGTTATTTGTTTCAAGTTAGGTTTTGCTGATGAAATTTCCTGACTTTTTGGACGAGGAATTTAAAGGTTTCGTGGGCCAGCTTTTGGACCGAGTACTTAGTGCGTCACTGCCCTGTGCCCAGAGCCGGGTTTGTCTACACATGTCATTGTGTCCGGGAACAATTTCCAACATTGCATTTCAAAAATGATTTTTATAATTTCCAACGTGTGTTCTTATGTGAGACATGGTATTGTTTGTGAGTCAGTGCCTTTTAGTCATATATCATATCAGTTGTCGATGTTTTGTGCAGTTTAAAAAACTGACCAAGGACACCCGTGATTAGTAGTCGTTCTTCTGAGTAACGGGCATCACTGGTTTTGTTATCATCTTTGTTGTATTACTCTCAGCAATCAAAACATGGAGAAGGTTTCATCATTGACCCTTAGATTGCAAGTAACATTGTGGACATCACTTACTTATCACAAAGAACTAAATGTATCAAAATACAAAGAGACAGAATAACAGAAACCTACATTCAAGTTTACGCGCCCTGCATTGGGAATAACAGCGAAGAAGATATAGTAAAATATGTTGATGAACTGAGCGATATAATTTCTAAAACTGATCCAACAGATAAACTTTTTATAATGGGAGAGTTTAATGACAAAGTAAGAGACAACAGGAGAGCGTTCTCAAGATTTATAGGAAACTGTGGAGAAAACAACAGCGAAATAAACTGAAATCGAGAAAGCCTTCTATAAATATGTGCACAACATGACTTTGTAATTGCTAATTATTTTTTCTTTAGCTCAGAAACTCTCCTGTGTTGACTTGGTGTAATTTGAAGGAGCCAGAAATAAAAAGCCAGAACGCTTATACCCTGATAAGGAAAAGAGATTTCTGTGAGCTCACTGATGCTAGAACCATACCGAATGTCAACATTGACACAGATCATAAGACAGTGATCGCAGATCCACGTGTCAAATAAAATAAACTCGCTCAGAAGAAGAAATGTGAAATTAAAATTATAAAATGGCAAGAATTAGACAACACAGAAAGGAGAAACACTTACCAAGAAATGTTACAAAATAAGAATGCACCACTTCTAGAAAATGCACCTGGGGTGAAGGAGAATTTGATTCTTTTAGAGATAATCTCAAGAAAGTAGCGCAAGAAATATGCGGAACTAAAAAAGAAATAGAGGTGAGGATGTAAAATATCAACATGGTGGAATGGTGGGGAAAAAAATAAAAACGGTGTTAAAAAAAATTACCATTTCTGGTTAAAAACACAGAACAGAAGAAATCTACACAATATATAGGCAAGAAAAGAAACCCATATAGCAATAAAAACACTCAAGACAGATTCATGGGAAAAGTTTGGAGAAATGTTGGCAGCAGAAGAAAAAGCAGCAATAAGGAACTACTACAAAAAAGTAACCAGGACAAGAAACAGCAAAGAGGAATAAAATCTAACAGAAATACTACGCCCCAAAATGATTCTAGACAGATGGAGTAATTATTTTAAAGAACTACTAAATTTCAAGAATAAAGATGACAACGCAAACAACAATACTATAACAAGCGAAGCAGAAGAGACATATACACTAGAGCCAACAATTCTATTGACAAAAGTAGACAATGTAATAACAATAACATCAAGGCACAAAGCAACTGGTATTGTCGATCTCCGTGCAGAAGCCACCAAAGCAGCTGGAGAACCAGAAGCAAAAATAAAACATAATTTAGTCAATGTGTCTAGTACATTGAATAGTGTCGCCTCAATGTAGATTCAAGGACTTTAAGAAAGTTCAGAACCTATTTTAAAATGTCTGAAACTTCCTCAAGTTAATACAACTTCTGTATGCTACTAGATACCATTTTAAACAGACAAAAAGATGTAAAGAGTGTTACTTTTTTGGCAGGCGTTTCTTATGGTAAGATCTGAGTGATATTAAACAATGCACCTGTCCCCATGAGGGAAGCAATTCGTTAATTTTGAAGCCACTTACTGGCTGTTGCCGGGAGTCCTAAAAAAAAACTAAGGGTTGAACAGGGTTTCTAGGATTCTGTCCCCAGGTCTTTCCTATCCGCATGGTAGTACTTTGTGTCGCCGATGTCATTGTGGGGTGAAAGTAAAGTTTAGTAAACTCTGAAAGGCATACGTTCTATCAGATCAATGTTCTTCAGGTACATACACATCTACCTATGTAACAAAACATGAATACGCGTGGTTCGAGCAGATTGAAATTATGCATACATCAGCACGGCAACGCTTCAAGGAAGAAGAAGATCCACATTTTGCACTCATATTGAGCCAGTTGGGCTGGTTCTCTACCATTATAATGACGATACATAGAATAACTGTTCACGCGTGGGTCTTCCTCTGCGGCGTCCCCCACAATGACGCCATTAGTTCAATCCATTTTTTTAAATGTCATATCAAACATTAAGGAACCCGGTCGGAATGAAGACACCGGAGGCGAAATTACAAATAAGTGAGAATATATATATTAATATTATATATACCGTTTTTTTTTATTGCAGTTGCACTCGCATTTGGTTGCGCCGGCCAAAAATCTATAAACTGAGAGCATCATTCGCTAATACAGTGCTTCATTTGTTTTAAAAAAAAACACCCTCACACTTTCTGTTAAGAACCCCACTAATATATTTGTAATATGTGTCCTCCACACTTAATCTCTCTGGGGCAGATTCAACACTGACTCTGTTGTCTAGGTGTTATGTCACAGTTGATTCTAGCCAGACGGCACTTCTCTCCACGGCCACACAACTTTAAATGACGGTCGACAACAGCTGACACGTTTCACAGGTTTATTGTCAATGCAACACAAGCGACAAAAATCAACAGATGAACTAACTTACCCCATTCGGGCAATTTCGCCTTGCTCACGTATTGAGTCTCTAGCCACGCTCCAGACGATGGAAACTGGCAAGTTCACGGCTGGCATAACGAACATGCCGTGGAACATAACTGCTGGCCTAAACAATCTTTCAACAGCGCTGCGTGTCTTGTCTTTTGGTACTAACATTCTCGCCATTCTCATCCAGATCCACGTGTCCACTTTTCACTCTGGATTCGGCTTCACATCCTTCCAATTAGGGTCCCAGTCACCGAATGACCACCTCATTCTATATCCCCTAAATCTCGCATTCACACGTGACTCACTCACTCTTGTCTTTTCACCATATCTCTATGAAACCCATGCGATCAGGGTCTTACACAATTCTGTCAGTCATACCCTAACTTTATCCCTATTGTAGCATTATTACAGACGTCATGAGAATGAGAACAAGAGTGAATGAAGGGAGATGATGAGAACAAGAGTCATCGAAGAGAGATGCTAAGAGCAAGAATTTATAAATGGGTTGGTTAGAATTATCGCCATGAAGATTTTGGTGAGAACAAATGTGAGAGAAGAGAATCAGTAGGTGTTAACATCAGTTTAGGAAATTGGTGAAAACAAGGGCCTTGAAAATGTTAACAACTTAAACACCCGTCTTACACTGAATAACCTGATGTTGATTATGATGATCGTTGTCTGGACATCAGTGAGGTTGTACCAACTAATGCTGCAATGATAAATGTCTACACAAGCCTAACATTGCCGAAAGCTGTCATGTCCGAACTATAAGGTAAAAAACTGATAGAAATCATTGGGAAGAACGCTACTTGTATGTCATTTTGAAAGTGACGAGTTCTATTCTCCTTCAGACAAGAATACATTACTAAACTGGCCAGACACGTATGTTAACAATTAAACTAGTAGGAGAGAAAGTCACACAAGTCGTTGCTAAAGAGATGACGCCGCAACAGAAGTTGCAGCAGAGATGCAAGAAACGCGCCAAAACCGTGTCAAGGTTTGTACGATTATATTAGCTATGTGTCTACATATTTTACCTATGTGCACATATGTTTTAACTTTGTGTGTTTCTATTTTAACTATGTGTGAACATATTTTAACTATGTGCACATATATTGTAACTGTGTGTGTGTATATTTTAACTATGTCTGTATATTTTTAACATATATATATATATAAATATATATATATATATATATATATATATATATATATATATATATATATATATATATATATATATATACTAGCTGTACCCGGCCACACGTTGCTGTGGCATAGTTTGGCTAAATTAAAAAAAAAAGAAAATAGAAATCGCACGTGTCTAATAAGGTTATTGTCACAATCATTGTCTACTCAGATGTAGAGGTACTCTTTGATCCCCTCCCCACCCCACCCCACCACCACAAAGTCCAATTACTACTCCCTACCTCATTAAAAGGTTTTGGAAAAGAAAGACAATAGAAATCCCACGTGTCTAATATAGTTAATGTCGCAATCATTATCTGCACATATATAGACATAGTCTGGTTTTCAAACTTTAGATTACGCACTATATAATTCTTGTAAATAACAAAGTAGGTCGTAAAGAAAATAGAATACCTTAGGGAGCGTTGGTAAAATATAAACAAATTAACTAATGAGAACTTCAAAATGATATGCTAAACTCTTTAAGTTAACAATTTCAGTCATTACCCCCTCCCCATCCACCGACTACTGCTTTCTCCCTCTACCAAGGATTTGAAAATCATCACCTGGCTTAATTTGTTTTTTATAACTGACATTGACATCCCTATCCATCCGGACTAGAATGGGGAGCAGAAATTGTAATAGGTATTAAATGGGGTTAGTGTAATATTTACAACATCACCCTTCAAGTACCAGTACAACTACTACCACGACCACCACCACAATAGATAAAATAATGTCACTGATATCTGTTTTGCCAAGGAGTCGTAAGCCAGAAGATTTGGCGCCGCATGGCTAGTGCTGTCGCCAAGGACTGGTCAGGTTAGGATGTATAATTTTGCTCCCCGACAGAGGAACACCATAACCTTTCCATATATATATATATATATATATATATATATATATATATATATATATATATATGTATGTATATATATATATATATATATATATTTATATTACCTATGAGTGTATATATTTTGAATATGTGTATATATTTTAACTATATATATATATATATATATATATATATATATATATATATATATACATATATATATATATATAGGTTGACCCAGCCTAAAATGGGTACTAGGATGGGCTGTCCTGGGGAAGTAAAGATGGCCGGCGTTATGCTGACCACATTACCCATCCAGTGCCGATTGGTCTGCAAAAATATGGGACGCTCTTTCCATATACCCAATGCGCCTAAGGCGTAAAGTGGGATTTTTACTTTACTTACATTTCTAGAAAGTGGTTGCTGTGTCTTTGATATTTTTTTTCTACACTGTATTATGGCTATAGTAACTAGTGTCCACGGTTGTAATGTTCGGTAAATTATCCATACACCGAATGAAGAAATATATCACAGGAAATCTGTAAAGGGAGGGAAACAATAGAATCCAAGCATAGGTCAACAAGGTCCGTAAGTATATTTTTTTAATAAAACATTTCAGTGAAGGATGCTTTTTTGAATAGGTGATTGTGTCATTAAGATGGTTTAGTTTCTGATCTGATATAAAATAATCTTGAAGGATCAATCTCATCTTAAAAAGCCTTGTTTTAAAATAAATTTAACTGTGTGTGTTTTTGTCAGTTGGTATTTAAAATCTGAAAAGAAAAAAAACAAGTTCAACATATGAATTTTTTCGAAGTTTACAGTGAAGCAATTATCAGTACAGTGTTGTTACCTGCTGGCGTTACATTTTTGGCCGGCACATACCGGTGCCATATATCAAAAACGAAAGACGCAATGTCATTTAACTAGAGATGCATTCCTCTGGTCTTCGACCTAAACCGTTTGTGTTAGTTGTCGTGTGATGCTAGCTGATCTATTTACGTTCGGTGTTATATCTTTGCCGTTATATGGTCAGTTGGAAAATTGTGCAATGATGTACAGCTAGGCTGAACTATCACACCCTTTGGTCCAACACATCCGATATTTGCACAGCCTCGACGAATCCTTCTAAAAGACACAGTTGTCAAGGAGCAGTAGGTCTGCCCCAACACTCACCCTCCTCCTTCTTCTTCCCCTGTATCTTCTCCGAACCGAACCCAATCAGAAACATAATTGTTCAAGATCAAATTAAACGTAACAAAGGTAGCAAGCAGTATTACAATTGTTCGCTTCTCTGGAAACACTGGGGAGTCAGACCTAATTTACCCGTAAAGTAAAACACCACACATCGGCGCCTACCGTTCCAGGTTGACTATGGTATGCGGGTGTAGTTGCAAATGAAAGAGCCGATATATTAGTTACAGAAGGCCAGCCCATGGATCATGCCGACATTGTTAATGACATTAGAGAGGTAGGACGTTCAGAGATTTTGGGAGCAGCACATCCACATCTTCGCTAAGCGAGCTAGAATTGTGAGTAAAAGATTGGCACAACCAGGCACGAAAAGCACACCGGAAACACGAGAGGTCTTTTCAACCAACATAGGACTATCAGACGTGTGACGCTGATGTATTTGTTGAAGAGATAATCTGAGCACCTTTCTACGTGTCAGGAGTGCTCTGAAGATAAACTAAGTCATAACTCATTACAGACGGAAACAAGAGCGAACAATACTGGCGACGATACACATAAGACATAAGGACAAGAACGCAAACCGACTTCACCATCCAGACATGTAACTAGAACACAATTATATATATATATATACAAGTGCATAATGTTTCTGATATTTCTGAGTGTGAGTTTGTTTTGGTAGTTTTGAAAATTTGTTTTAAATAAATGATTACCGGTCAAAGAAAGCCAGAGATAGCAGTAAAAGACACACTTTAGAATAATCACAATAAATGATTCTTTTCCCGAGTGTTGTTATCCCATTCTTTTGTCATAGCTGTTTAGTGAGGTGTATTCGACTTCATCTTGAGAGTTTGTCTTCCACAAAATACATTTATTTAAAACTAATAAATCAAGAAAACGGCAATATCGTATGTGTGTGCAGTTAGCATATTTAAGAAAATGTGTGTAATATTATCAACTCTGTTGTGACATAATGTCACATCTTGAATAAGGCCGTAATTTTGGATGTGTTACATTTCAAAATCAAACAATCCATGCAATCTTCGTATTAAACATGTAATAGTGTACTAAAATGCTTACAAATATGTCTGTTTAATGGTCGCTGTTACGTGTCTGGTATAGAGGGGATATACCTAATATTTTTTTTTATATACTGTATTTATGCCTGCGTATGTAAAGCAAATGATTATTTTTATGCCATTTGCACATAAGGTGTCTGATCATAGAATTATATTTTCATACAGGTATTGGGTAAAGTCCGGAGAAGAAAGGAAGGCCTGCGTGTCGTTGATATACAATGAGTGTAGATTGGTCTACATATCCATAGGTTAGAACTTTTGACCACAGTGACAAAGTTATGTTAGGAAAACGCAAAAATATAATATATTTAATAGCCTTCATAATTAAAGTTGGACGACTCTTCTGTAATCATCATGTTTACTGTGCAATTAGTCTTCTGTATTACCACTGTCATTCAGTCTAATTACACATTCAGTTACACAAGGCAGATGTTTCAAC
>CAJHNH020007301.1:0-232500 GCA_905116865.2 Candidula unifasciata
TCTCTGTATAACTATCCTCTCTGTATAACTATCCTCTCTGTATAACTATCCTCTCTGTATAACTATCCTCTCTGTAATAACTATCCTCTCTGTATAACTATCCTCTCTGTATCCTCTCTGTAATAACTATCCTCTCTGTATAACTATCCTCTCCATATAACTATTGTCTCTGTAATAACTATCCTCTCTGTATAACTATCCTCTCTGTATAACTATCCTCTCTGTAATAACTATCCTCTCTGTATAACTATCCTCTCCATATAACTATCCTCTCTGTATAACTATCCTCTCTGTATAACTATCCTCTCTGTATAACTATCCTCTCTGTATAACTATCCTCTCTGTATAACTATCCTCTCCATATAACTATCCTCTCTGTATAACTATCCTCTCTGTATAACTATCCTCTCTGTATAACTATCCTCTCTGTATAACTATCCTCTCTGTATAACTATCCTCTCTGTAATAACTATCCTCTCTGTAATAACTATCGTCTCTGTATAACTATCCTCTCTGTAATAACTATTGTCTCTGTATAACTATCCTCTCTGTATAACTATCCTCTCTGTATAACTATCCTCTCTGTAATAACTATCCTCTCTGTAATAACTATCCTCTCTGTATAACTATCCTCTCCATATAACTATCCTCTCTGTAAAAGTGTTCTGTATCAAAAAACAATACATTTTAAAGTCATGCGATAAAAATATTTCTTGATCGTCTGAATTTCATCATATAATCTTGCCCCTCCCCTCCCCCACTCGCCCCCCCCCCCCCCAACTCCCTACTCACTGCCTGTAGCTTTTGTATGCCATACTAATATGACAGTTTCGTGGCAATTCTGTTGCTTCATTTTCAAGTCCAGGTTATGGACGGACGACAGAATCACATATACTGTTTTATTTCTAACAGCAGGAACAACGGCTAGACAACGATAACAACAATGATCCATGTGTACAAAACAGTGCCGAAAGCTTGAGCTTGTTCACTGTCCAGATTTAGATAGTGACAAATATAGTCAAAACAATTCGGTCATAATAAATTATAACTCAGTCAACAGATACAGGTTCCAATTGTAAGTGTTTAGCGTCTGCAACAGTTTGATCTTCTCTCTGTTATTTCCTACGAACAAATGAGAGCACTTGATTGGCAGTGTTCACAATCGTCTCATTTTTCCAGAGAATGAGAGACTCCAGCGCTACAATCATTGACCAGTACACAAATGTCATCCATGCTGCACCCTGTAGGGGAAAGAGCATTAAATCGGTATTTATGTTTCCTACAGCATTTATACAACATGACTGAAACAGTAATAACATAGGATATGTGTCATTTCTTCTTCTGCCCTGTATCAGTCAGTGTGGCATAGGCCCTCAACCAGCTGACATCGAGTTGTCCTGTTCTTGGCTATTGCATGCAGTTGAATGAAGAAATAATGGGCAAGATGGAGGGGAGATCATCTATCGAGTGCCGGTTGGTTTATGCAAATACTGGGGTAGTACAAGTGCCGGATGAAAAATTGGCTAGTTTCCGTTAGTCGAAGTTATTGGGTACATGTTAATGTTGTGATGTTATCAGGGTCATGAAATACAAACATCTTTCGCTCACATGGGTGCTTGGTCTGGTGCTCACATTAGGGATCAGTAAGGTAATCCAATCTTCTTCAGTGTGTTGAACAGACCTTTTCGACTAAGCCTTGGTAAGATCAATAAAGGCAGCACACAGTGGTTGATTTTGTTCGCGGCATTTTTCCTTTAACTGTCGGAATAAAAATATCGTATCACTTGTAGACCGGTTGCGACAAAAGCCACACTGAGACCCTGAGTAAACCCAGTCTCCCGGAATCTGGAGTCTTCGCAGAACAATTCTCGCAAACACTTTTCCGACACTACACAGCAGTGATATTCCCCTGTGGTTACTGCAGTCACTCCGATCACCCTTTTCGTACATAGTTGTGATGTTTGCATCTTTAAAATCTTGCCAGCAGAGTGTTATTAGCTGATGAATGTGTAGGGTTAGAATGTCTTTCGTACTCCTGATTATCTCAACAGGAATTCCATCTCTGCCTGGGGTTTCCCCCTAAGCCAATTCATCAATAGCATTCCTTAATTCTACAACTGTTGGAAATGAGTCCAGATAGTCAAGAGTTAGTAGCGTCTTCACGGCATTAAGAGCACCATCTGTTAGTTAAGTATCACCTGAGTATAGCTCCAGATAATGTTCCACCCATTTATCTAGCTACTTCTTCTACGTCCGAAAGGCTTCTTTAACCCCGAACACATGCCTCTAACATTAACACTACTGTTAGCATTTTGAATGCTTTCACATAACTCGATCCAGTTGTCATTGGCACACTGCCTAGCTACCCTTAGCAAACGATTTCTACCTACTTTCAATTCATTGAGAGTGTTCCTTGTTCTTTCCTTGTTTCTGAAGAGTATTGCCTTTTTGATGTCAATTAAAGGTTTAAATGTCTGACTATTGGCTTCACACTAGTCCTTACTTCTGTGTTCTCTAATCCCATAGACTGATACAGCTGTTTTGTAAACAGTTTCCTTAATTGCATCTATTTTATGCTTGCTGTAGAGTTATTCTGGATATCACTGAAAGCTTCAAGCTGTTGTTGGAAGATGTATCTTAAAGCGATCGTGTCTTGCTATATAGTCACACTCGACATGGCCATTGACTGCGAATTGATTTCTTTCTATGACACAGTACAACACTATCGTCTGCAAAGAAGGAAAGGTATAAACACAATAAACATTACAAATATTATATATGTCATTATATATGTACTTATCTCTCTACCCTCCTACTCTCTCTCTCTCTCTCTCTCTCTCTCTCTCTCTCTCTCTCTCTCTCTCTCTCTCTCTCTCTCTCTCTCTTTCTCTCTGCCCTCTGAAAGGATATCTACGATTAAGTTTATACCTCAGCCATTGTTAAGTCCAGATAAAATGTTTTCAGGATATCTCCATTAGAAAGTTCTATGCCATATTCTGAAGCACATCTGAAAGTAGAGACAAGCAGAAAAAAAAATTGCATTTAATGAATGCCATTTGGAAGAAACCATCCTGTTGCAGCTTATACTTATTTTAGTAAGATTGCAGTACAAAATAAACTTATTCCAGTGCAGTCTGTCTGTTTGTCGGTTTTGCCCCTCCTGACTTTTATGTTAAGGCTGGAACTCCTCTGTGCCTCAGTGAGTGGTCTCCTGGCTTGTATGTTAAGGCTTCAACTCCTCTGTGTCTCAGTGAGTGGTCTCCTGGCTTGTATGTAAAGGTTTGAACTCTGTGTCTCAGTGAGTGGTCTCCTGGCTTGTATCTAAAGGTTTGAACTTCTCTGTGCCTCAGTGAGTGGTCTCCTGGCTTGTATGTAAAGGTTTGAACTTCTCTGTGTCTCAATGAGTTGTCTCCTGGCTTGTATGTAAAGGTTTGAACTCCTCTGTGTCTCAGTGAGTTGTCTCCTGGCTTGTATGTAAAGGTTTGAACTCCTCTGTGTCTCAGTGAGTGGTCTCCTGGCTTGTATGTAAAGGTTTGAACTTCTCTGTGTCTCAGTGAGTTGTTTCCTGGCTTGTATGTAAAGGTTTGAACTCTGTGCCTCAAGGAGTTGTCTCCTGGCTTGTATGTAAAGGTTTGAACTCCTCTGTGTCTCAGTGAGTTGTCTCCTGGCTTGTATGTAAAGGTTTGAACTTCTCTGTGCCTCAGTGAGTTGTTTCCTGGCTTGTATGTAAAGGTTTGAACTCTGTGTCTCAGTGAGTTGTCTCCTGGCTTGTATGTAAAGGTTTGAACTCCTCTGTGTCTCAATGAGTTGTCTCCTGGCTTGTATGTAAAGGTTTGAACTCCTCTGTGTCTCAGTGAGTTGTCTCCTGGCTTGTATGTAAAGGTTTGAACTCCTCTGTGTCTCAGTGAGTTGTCTCCTGGCTTGTATGTAAAGGTTTGAACTTCTCTGTGTCTCAGTGAGTTGTCTCCTGGCTTGTATGTAAAGGTTTGAACTCTGTGCCTCAGTGAGTGGTCTTCTGGCTTGTATGTAAAGGTTTGAACTCCTCTGTGTCTCAGTGAGTTGTCTCCTGGCTTGTATCTAAAGGTTTGAACTTCTCTGTGCCTCAGTGAGTTGTTTCCTGGCTTGTATGTAAAGGTTTGAACTCCTCTGTGCCTCAGTGAGTTGTTTCCTGGCTTGTATGTAAAGGTTTGAACTCCTCTGTGTCTCAGTGAGTGGTCTCCTGGCTTGTATGTAAAGGTTTGAACTCCTCTGTGTCTCAGTGAGTTGTTTCCTGGCTTGTATGTAAAGGTTTGAACTTCTCTGTGTCTCAATGGGTGGTCTCCTGGCTTGTATGTAAAGGTTTGAACTCCTCTGTGTCTCAGTGAGTTGTTTCCTGGCTTGTATGTAAAGGTTTGAACTTCTCTGTGTCTCAATGAGTTGTCTCCTGGCTTGTATGTAAAGGTTTGAACTCCTCTGTGTCTCAGTGAGTGGTCTACTGGCTTGTATGTAAAGGTTTGAACTCCTCTGTGTCTCAGTGAGTTGTCTCCTGGCTTGTATGTAAAGGTTTGAACTTCTCTGTGTCTCAGTGAGTTGTCTCCTGGCTTGTATGTAAAGGTTTGAACTCTGTGCCTCAGTGAGTGGTCTTCTGGCTTGTATGTAAAGGTTTGAACTCCTCTGTGTCTCAGTGAGTTGTCTCCTGGCTTGTATCTAAAGGTTTGAACTTCTCTGTGCCTCAGTGAGTTGTTTCCTGGCTTGTATGTAAAGGTTTGAACTCCTCTGTGCCTCAGTGAGTTGTTTCCTGGCTTGTATGTAAAGGTTTGAACTCCTCTGTGTCTCAGTGAGTGGTCTCCTGGCTTGTATGTAAAGGTTTGAACTCCTCTGTGTCTCAGTGAGTTGTTTCCTGGCTTGTATGTAAAGGTTTGAACTTCTCTGTGTCTCAATGGGTGGTCTCCTGGCTTGTATGTAAAGGTTTGAACTCTGTGCCTTAGTGAGTTGTCTCCTGGCTTGTATGTAAAGGTTTGAACTTCTCTGTGTCTCAATGAGTTGTCTCCTGGCTTGTATGTAAAGGTTTGAACTCTGTGCCTCAGTGAGTTGTCTCCTGGCTTGTATGTAAAGGTTTGAACTTCTTTGTGTCTCGATGAGTGGTCTCCTGGCTTGTATGTAAAGGTTTGAACTCTGTGCCTCAGTGAGTTGTCTCCTGGCTTGTATGTAAAGGTTTGAACTTCTTTGTGTCTCGATGAGTGGTCTCATGGCTTGTATGTAAAGGTTTGAACTCCTCTGTGTCTCAATGGGTGGTCTCCTGGCTTGTATGTAAAGGTTTGAACTCCTCTGTGTCTCAATGAGTTGTCTCCTGGCTTGTATGTAAAGGTTTGAACTCCTCTGTGTCTCAGTGAGTTGTCTCCTGGCTTGTATGTAAAGGTTTGAACTCCTCTGTGTCTCAGTAAGTTGTCTCCTGGCTTGTATGTAAAGGTTTGAACTCCTCTGTGTCTCAGTGAGTTGTCTCCTGGCTTGTATGTAAAGGTTTGGACTCCTCTGTGCCTCAGTGAGTTGACTCCTGGCTTGTATGTAAAGGTTTGAACTCCTCTGTGTCTCAATGAGTGGTCTCCTGGCTTGTATGTAAAGGTTTGAACTCCTCTGTGTTTCAGTGAGTGTTCTCTTGGCTTACAATCCAACAGAATAAATTACAGATAACCCACTTTTCCTCCAAACACATCAGGTCAAAGGGAAACGATCGCACCAATTCGTTCCCTTGTGTGCCCCTAAATCCAATGGGGAAATGGAGAAAATACTGTCCAGTCCTTCATACTTCAGCTGATAGCTGTGATAGCTGTGCTTGAGTTTTCAGTGACGCGTAAATTGTTGTTGAAGCTGTGATCTCTAGATGTTAACTATCGGTGGTTGAGGTGACTGTTGCTCTTCTGTCACCTAGCAGAGTTGACTACACAGCTGTCATTAGTATTATTCCACCTAGGCTTACAAGAATTTCGGTTTTCAGATCACTTGTCATATAGGCAACAAATGTTAACCACAAATGTCAACCCTTTTGATCTCCAGCACTTTTTTGCCATGATGTACGTTCTATGCACTTTCAGTTCTAGCCTGTGATATTATACTCCAAATAAAACAGTTATGTTATGGTGTAAACATCTTTTATTTCTTTTAATTTGTGCTTTCAAGTTAAAAGGAAAAATTTTTGTTTTATTTAATAATAAAAAGGTTTCTCTTGTTTTCTACCACTCACTGGCGCAGTTTATGTACACCTTGATTCACCTGTAAGCTGTCTGTAACAAGAAATCTTGGTTGCCAATGACAACAGTGACAGAAGACGTGAACAAACGCATACTTTTTAAAATCGGTTACAGTTGTTTTCTGGTAAATGCTAAAAGTTGTCCCCTGGTTGAATGGAATTTTTCGTTATTTTGAAGCTCCACCCTGGTTGCTGCTGGGAGCCCTAATACAACATACTGGTTGAATGGGGTTTCCAGGACCTCTCCACGTGTGGTCTTTATCCGCATGGTGGCAGGCTATGTCACCTGGTATTTATTAGGGCTGTACTGAATATTCGCTTCGTATTCACTTCGGGGCCGAATAGTGGACCTAATAACTATTCGGTATTCGGCCGAATAGTTGCGGTCGGGCCGAATAGGAATAGTGGTTACCTTACACCCGTTTCTGGACTGGTGGCAAATAAACATGTCAAGATTTCATACCTTGGTTTATACTGTCAAGCGTTATCTTTGTGCACCAACTACGAGCGTACCAAGTAAAAGTCTATTTAGTACAGCTGGAAGTACCTTTAGTGAGACAAGAAGCTGCCTTAATGCTGAAAACATGGAACGATTTTTTTTTTTCGAAAGCTAATGCCGCTTACATGGATTAACTAAGCTGTCAGTGACAATTTACAAGTTTAGTTACTTGTTTTAAAACTAAGAATACTTTCATTCCTAGGTATTAGTTACCACAGACTGACTGACTGAAGGATGCAAAACATGAAATGTTTTTAAATATTTACTATTCTGGACTACATTTTGCGAAATAAAATTTCAGCATACAATTGACATTATGAATGTTTTTTCTAAGATCTATTTTATTCACGAAAGTGGACGAATGGGCCTCAGTTTGAATAGTGGGAAGACAGAAGTAATGGCGGTATCAAAGACAATAATTATTCCTAAATGTGTAACAAAAGTCAATTGTTTTATTTTCGGACAAGTGCAGAAAATTAAGTATCTGGGCACATGGATATTTTCAGAAGAAAGATGCATTACTGAAATAAGAAACAGAATAGGACAAGCAAAAGCTGCATTTTATAAAATGAAGAACATCGTATGCAATATATCTTTGTCATTGAAGGTAAGAAAAAGAATTCTTGCTTGCTACATATATCCAGTTTTAACATATGGCTGTGAATCCTGGACAATCGGATGGCAGACCAAACAATCTTTTGAGGCCTCAGAGATGTGGTTTTACAGAACAATGCTTAAAATACCTTGGAAAGAAAAAAGAAAAAAAAAAGGTAACCAAGAGGTTTTGAAAGAAGCGGGAGCCCGAATACTCACAGACATCAGAAGGAGACAGTCATCATTTTTCGGCCATGTTGTAAGATGAGGAAAGATGGAACAAGTGGTGACCACTGGAAAGATACGTGGAAGGAGAGATAGAGGAAGACACGAGAGAAGATTCTTGACAGTCTTGTTGCATGGCGTGGAGGTGTATCAGCACACGACCTAATGCATGCTGCAGGAGATTGCAGATTGTGGCGAGGCATAATCGCCCATGCCAGTCGGCAAAGCACCTGATGATTCACTATTCGTATTCGTATTCGGCCGAATAGTTGGTCTAGCTATTCGTATTCGGCCGAATAGTGAAAATCACTATTCGGTACAGCCCTAATATTTATTGCTCTGCCTGATGTCCTGGTGGGGTAAAAATTTACTTACTTTATGGTAAAATGACGGGGCAGAACTTGACTGACATGTTCAGCATTTTCATATTATAATGCCATGTTTCTTTTAGAATAGTTGATACAAGAATTATAATCTATCTATCTCTATCTTCTTTTACCCCACTGGGACATCACACAAGCGATAAACACCCGATGACACAAAGTGCTAGCATGTGGATAAGGATTACCCGTGCAGAGGTCCCAGAAACCGCGTTCAGCCATTAGACTATATTTATGGCCAGGCTATATTGCGGCCCTTGGCAAGAGCCAGAGTAAGGCTTCAAATATCGAAAAATAGCATTCCACAAGGGGAGGATAGATAACTTAAGATTTATAATACCTACTGCAAAATAATTATACCATTTCCAGAATGTACAATATATGCGAACAAGACATGAAAGAACAGTGTGTGCTTAATGGAGACAGATACAAATAACTTACAGTGTTCTCCCTTTAAAGAGATCCTCGCACATCCTAGACAAGCCTGCAGACAGAAGGCATGAGCTCACCAGCAACAGTAGCACCAACAATAAATCTAAGCCAAAGATGGCAATGTGCACGCCCCAAATACTGAACCACCTGGGGAGTCAATCATGTCAACATATCATTTATTCATTCATTCAAACATTCGTGCATGTTGTATCGTGTCATGTCCTTATATGTCATATTTACGTTTAGTAATTTTAAGCCCCACTCTGGTCACAACATAACCCGACCATAAATGTGGCCTACTGGCTGAACGCGGTTTCCGGGACCTCTCCACAGGTGATTCCCATCCACATGGTGGCACTTTAGGTCATCTGGTGTTTATCGCTTGTGTGATTTCCTGGTGGGGTAAAATCTACTATTACGACTACGCAGTCGCTTCTTTCATTTATTTATCTAAATCTGCCTGTTTCTGTGTCATTGTCGGATTCTTATAAAAAATGCGCGGCCTCGTTTCATGAAAGTTCCTTCAAACAATGGGTTGGGTCTAAAGTTTATGACATATCTAAGGACCATGTAGCAAACATGGCCGCCATAACAGCCAGCGTGAATGTATTTTGCTCAACTGAAGAAATCGTAACGAGGCAGACTGCATCAATGCAGCTCCATTACCAGCACTGTATATGCTGCTGATTTGTGCGCTTACTGGAGGATAGAAGAGTTCCGAAACACGGCGTCTGTGGCGGTGCTACTTTAGTACCCAGGCAGGAGGAGAGTCTCTATACCAGCTTCATTCGATAAATGCAAGCCATTTTCTAGATTCACTCCGCCTAAAAGTGAATACATCGAACTTAAAAGAGTTAAAATTCGATACTCCAGAAGATTCACCAGGTAACCAGCCATTACCATAGCAACTGATGACGGGCTGATGACTCATTATCATATAGCAAGTCCTGTGTGCAAAATGCAGTTCACACATTTTCCTGCCAGGCAACATCAAAGCTCCTTGCTAATTCCCACAGCTCACGTATTTTACATGTCAAACATGTCTTCAACATCATGTGTGTACCTTGACACTGGTCGGCATCTGCGTCTTAAGGAATAACATGTTCATTGCTATTCTTTCTCAGCAGCGTTGGATGTGATCAAAGTATTTCTGAGACAGGATGCTGTTTATCAGACAATTTTCTTCGATGTTCATATTTTGTAGAATTCATTGTTTTTCTTCTAGTTTGGTCCATGGTAACATCATCGATTGGTAGGTCCTTCTCTGAAAATCGCTCTGCTCACGACGCGTCTCCCTTTCTGCAGCCAATTTCCCTGCCCTATCAGCTATCTCTTGAGTGACTTAAGGTGTCCTGTGGAGAAGGATATCGCTCTCTCCAGGCCAGCATTAAGTTTAACATGGTCAAAATAGCTCAGCTTTTAGGACAGGATTCTGTTTATGAGCCAATGCTTCTAGTTGCTTAAATCATGTAAGATGTCGGTGTTTTTCCCGCTTGACCTGTAGAATTTGAATTTGTTCGTCAATGATTGAGTAAGACCGTATGACCAAGGGAAACATGCAGGATATCAACATTGTTACTTTAACTCGCTTGCAGGTTGCCAGGAAATTTATGGCATTCAAAATGTTACATGTTTTAGGTTGAGTGAAATCTAGGATGGATTTTAATTACCAAATACTTTCTAAGCAGTTCTGAACATACCATGAGGAAAAGTTATTTATTTGCTCTCGACCTGCTTTTTAATCTGTTTCAACTTTTAGTGGATTATTCACAAGTGAGGCAGACATTCCCTAGACAGGTGCATGATATTATATTATACTATAATATATAATTATCGATAGGTGCCAGTTTGTAAAATATTTAATAGATGGTTGTATTCGGGTATGCTATACAAATTTTTTTGTTATATTATCGGTATTTATATAGGTAAACAAATCTGCAAACAACCTGGTGTCAGTTGGTGTGCCGCCTTTGCTCACTTGGATGATGACAGCCGAAAGATTGAGAAATCTACAAACAACCTGGTGTCAGTTGGTGTGCAGTCTTTGCTCACTTGGATGATGACAGACGAAAGATTAAGAAATCTACAAACAACCTGGTGTCAGTTGGTGTGCAGCCTTTGCTCACTTGGATGATGACAGACGAAAGATTAAGAAATCTACAAACAACCTGGTGTCAGTTAGTGTGCAGTCTTTGCTCACTTGGATGATGACAGACGAAAGATTGAGAAATCTACAAACAACCTGGTGTCAGTTAGTGTGCAGCCTTTGCTCACTTGGATGATGACAGACGAAAGATTGAGAAATCTACAAACAACCTGGTGTCAGTTAGTGTGCAGTCTTTGCTCACTTGGATGATGACAGACGAAAGATTGAGAAATCTACAAACAACCTGGTGTCAGTTAGTGTGCAGTCTTTGCTCACTTGGATGATGACAGACGAAAGATTAAGAAATCTACAAACAACCTGGTGTCAGTTGGTGTGCAGTCTTTGCTCACTTGGATGATGACAGACGAAAGATTGAGAAATCTACAAACAACCTGGTGTCAGTTGGTGTGCAGCCTTTGCTCACTTGGATGGTGACAGCCGAAAGATTAAGAAATCTACAAACAACCTGGTGTCAGTTGGTGTGCAGCCTTTGCTCACTTGGATGATGACAGCCGAAAGATTGAGAAATCTACAAACAACCTGGTGTCAGTTAGTGTGCAGTCTTTGCTCACTTGGATGATGACAGCCGAAAGATTAAGAAATCTACAAACAACCTGGTGTCAGTTGGTGTGCAGCCTTTGCTCACTTGGATGATGACAGCCGAAAGATTAAGAAATCTACAAACAACCTGGTGTCAGTTGGTGTGCAGCCTTTGCTCACTTGGATGATGACAGACGAAAGATTGAGAAATCTACAAACAACCTGGTGTCAGTTGGTGTGCAGCCTTTGCTCACTTGGATGATGACAGACGAAAGATTGAAAAATCTACAAACAACCTGGTGTCAGTTAGTGTGCAGCCTTTGCTCACTTGGATGATGACAGACGAAAGATTGAGAAATCTACAAACAACCTGGTGTCAGTTGGTGTGCAGCCTTTGCTTACTTGGATGATGACAGACGAAAGACTGAGAAGAAGGATGTGCTGATTTGTTCAGCAGTGGTAAAAACTTCTTCTTACATTCACCGATAGCTGTAAACTCTGGCGGAAAGTTTTGGTTATTCGTCCACAGATGGGCTTTGGTCTTGTTGCAGAACTTTAGTTTTGTGCGCATATCAATTTTACAGATCTAGCTTTTTTGTTTGCAGACTGTTGGTTCCTTGCATATCAGGAAAATGCGTTTCGACTTCGAAAGAATTGTTCTGTGTGAAATTAACTGTAAAACAATTGTACAGCTTATTTAACAGTAGATCTGGTGTGGTCTTTCCTTTCTGTTCTGCTGGTTACTATAGGGTTAAGGTGAATAGTCCACACTAATGGGGCTTTGTCTCAGGACAATCTTTTTGTGGGCTGAGTTGGTTTCCTGTATATCAGGTGGCCATAACATCGCACATCGCAAACCACGTCGATGGCTGACATGCCTCATTGCGGTTTCTGCTCCATAACGTGAGTCAACATTTTCACAATTTATTCACTAATAATCTATTGAGCGGGAAATAACCTATTGTTTGTCAGTTATTTGTCAAGCGATGCATATTATGAGTGTGTTTATAGACATGCGAGAACGTGTTGTTTGTCAGCTATTTTCACAATTTATACACAACTGTCTCTGCTAGAAAATGTATCTGGTCAACTGTTTTCGTTTTTACCAAGGACTTTTTCAAAAAAATCTGGACGGTAGCTGACTTCTATAGCTAACCCTTCAATATTTTTTTAAAACAATGTCCACTCTTTCAGACAAGGTAATTCAGCACAGCTCCCTGCTCTCGTAATAAATTAACAACAATGAAATGTAGCAATTCTGCGTAAACACACAGACAACATTGAGACAATAACATATCTACGTACAAGGCAGCTTCTTCTATCTTTGATGAAAACCGAGTCAGCTTCAGAATCAGCAAGGTCAGCCGCAGACAGCAGACACTCAGGAAGATCACGGCTATTGCAACACAATATGAGCACACAGACAGGGCGCCGAATTCTCGGGAGTCAGCATACAGTAAACAGTTGCCGTCTGTGTCGGTCTGTCGAAGATTTATACATACAAACAGACAATTTATTGATCGGCACTCATAACAAGAAGTAGAAAGATATAAGGACACACTAGACAACATAAAAATCTAGGAGCAAGGCATCGAGCCACTTAAGGTGTCCAACAAATAGTAGTCGACCTACCAACGAGCCTTCAGCAAACAACTTGAAAATTACCTTGAGTGATTTAAGAGTGTCCCAAAAAGGAGAAGACAGTGAGTGAATTGTAGTGTCTCGAGGATAGTGGTTAACTTACCAAGAACCTCAGTGAACAACTTACAAGACTAATGATCAAATTGAGAAGTAGATTGAGCGATTTAAAGGTGTCCCAAAAATAGTGTCCGACTTATCAAGACACTTTGGTGAACCGTCTGAAAGGTGCACTGAGCTAATTAAGCGGTTCAAAACAGTAAATTAAAGGGGTCCCACATGTTGACAAGAGATTATAAATTTGTTAGAAATCGACTTTCTAAAAAATTTATTTTTTTATTTTTATTTTTTATTTTTACGCTATATAAAGGTATAGCACCCTATGCCCAGGAGGCCCGGATGACCCTTAATGACCCCTAAAACTCCTCATATAACTAGCTAACACGACAACTTAAATTTGCACTGATCCACAAGCCCCTAACACTATGACATGGCACCCGGCCTTTTGTCATAGTTTTTCATTTCTGCTGTATAAAAAGTCATAGGTCCGAATGTCTAGGAGCTCCTAATCACCCCTGAAAAGTAGCCGGTTTTTTTATTTTTTTATTATTATAATCAATACGGGCATTGCTGTTTATATAAACAAGGAAGCTCGTAATTTCATTGAAGGAGAATGACTTCTAGCTTTCCCACTGAATGAATGAATGAATGAATAAATGAATGAATGAATGAATGAATGAATGAATGAATGAATGAATGAATGAATGAATGAATGAATGAATGAATGAATGAATGAATGAATGAATGAATGAATGAATGAATAATCCAATCATTCAGTTAACAAATCCGCCTCTTATAATGACAGTAGCAATTTGATTAAATATGTCTGTAGCCAACCACCCACCCCCCCCCACCCCCACGGGCCCTGAAATCCCTTCTTTGCGCTTTGAGTGTTGTCAAGACTCTCAGCTGATGCTAACTGAACTAGTTACTCGGTGTACTTACTATACACATGTAGACCAAACAGTCCTCAGTAGGTGATGTGGCTAATATTAGGTCAGCCGCCTTTAATGCACAGAATAAAAAAAGTTTCTAGCACCCATTTTAAAAACTGGACCGACTTAGGAATTTAAATGAGTTTCAAAATCCCAAACCAAAGAGCAAGCCAGCATTACAATAACTGCCCTCTCGCGATCCCCAATTATAGTTAAAACAACTCTAAACATAAGACGACAGACACTATGTCAGTGTGCATTGTAACAGTAAAGGTTACAACAAGACACCCTGGCATCGGATAATACATTAGCAACTTGAATAACATAAAGCTGCCAAACTACTACACAGATTAAACTATCGAATGCTCACCATTGTAATAGCCACTGGGATAAAGATGAAACACGAAAGTATCACTAAAATACTGAAGCTTCCTATCCACATGCTCATCACCCATTTCTCAGAAAGCCAGCTGGGCAACTTGATAGGCGGTAACTTGTCTGTGCAGTTGTTTGCCATGGAAACAGATATTTACATATATTTATTGTTCCATTGCTAATGTAATTAATCTCTTAGTTTCATCAAAGCTGCGACTATAGTCCGCACTGACTTTTCTGGCACATATCGTTTGACTGCATGAGTGCCTCTCATTTCCGGATGTATCTGGGTCAGAGCACTTGCAATGACTTCCGTTGTTACAATAAGCAATTGTGTTTGTAATGGATTTAGTCTTCTAAAGGCGTGTCACCAGTGGTGTTACAAGCAACACACTGATATTTGTCAATAGATACGTTATAACTGGAAAAGAATAAACAGTCAGAGATGGATGGGGTTGCCTTGTAGGTCTGGAAAGAAATGAAGTGTCGAATATTGTCTCATAACAAAAACATAAATAAAAGGATGGACAAAAAGCCAACATAAGATAAATGTGTTGGCTCTCCTCTGAACTTCTGCCTGATATTATGGCGGCCAAGCAATTAGCTAACAGGGCCTCAGTCGTTTGTAAAATACGGACTTTCTGTCAAGGAACACATCGCGGCAAAACTAGGATTACTTGACAATTTCAAGAGACGCAACACTGCAGACGATAGTACCAAACGATAATAGGGACCATTGACAATTTCAAGCGTTTCTGCAGACGATACTAGCAGACGATAATAGCGACCATTGACAACTTCTAGACACGCAACATTACAGACATGGCGGGGAGATCACGCGCTCCGACGCAGATTAGCGTCGTTGTTGTCCTCACACTTTTCGGCATGCGCAAAACGCGGTTTAACTCACCGCCGACAGTATCTTCCGCGCCGCTACGCGCGGCGCGGATGGGGATCTAAACTAGATGCCTAGTACTCACGAGCAAATAAATTAGAGGAAGTTGCAGGAGTTGCGGTAGCTGCTGTTCGTGAGTCCCAGCCATCCCAGCGTAACGGCGCGGGGGAACTGACGGCCGTGCGGCATAGATCCAGAAACAGGTCAGCAATTAACATATCGCTGAGACCCTTTTAGAGCATTTGTTTCGTTATTCGGGGCCGGTCTTAGTTTTGCCGCGATTTATTCCTTGGCAGAAAGTCCTCATTTTACACGGCTGAGGCCCTTTTAGGTTATTTGCTTTGCCGCCATTATATCGGGTAGAAGTTAGGAGGAGAGCAATGTTTTATGACCCCAGCTGAAAGTGGTCAACCTTAAATGATTGATTGATTGATTGATAGTCACCAAGTATCAAGATTGTATCAAATGGAGAGAAAATAACAGCATGGACAATAGAAGAAGGCATAAACCAGTCAAAACCCGCGCAATGGCGGCTGCAGGGTGGATTGGAGGAAGATAGCATTATTTGAAAAAGTTCTACACAATAAAGGTCGCCAATGTGAGCAAATGCTTCAGGGAGCTTGAACGCTTGAACGCAATCAAATTATTATTTTTGTTTTGCAAATGGACTGGATTGGATTGGATTGGATTGCGTACCCTTCATAAACTGAGAACGACAGAGAAAATGGTCTAAAGATTAATTTTTATAAATTTGATGTTTTTTATGTGTGGTAATTATTAACATGAATTACATTTTTGTTTAATTACGCCGGGTAGCCGTAAATCATAGAACTGGTTTTCGGTGGTGACTGTTCAACTATACATAATTTTTCATTAAACACCAACAGTTATAATACCTGTAGCCAGTCATAATGCCTTCGGTCCAGCAATAACTGGAAGACACTAAGTGTAGATCTGAGAGTTGCATATGACTCTTTCTTTCCTTGTAGTGTAATGAAAGAGCAGCCAACCCTGTCTTTCATGAGAAACACAGCTAAGATCAAACTCAAATCGATCACCTACCTACACGAGTCTTATCACAAGTTGATGATTAATTCATCTAACAGACGTTTATCGGACTCACTTTAGCGGCAGTTAAACTGGTAGACGATAATCGGACAGCTTTGGCTTTATGCGAATTTTAAGTTCTTTTCCACTAGCTATTCAGATCAATCTGTCGAGATTACTGGGTGTCATTTTGGTCTCTCCATAGCCAGCTCGAATCGGATTTTTTCAGCTGCATCAGTGCCCGTTTACGCTCGTTTTCTCGCAAGCCCACCTACTTCACGACGATGTCCTTGGAGTTGCTTAATAGCGCTCTTTCGCCCACCTCGACGGCGAAGAATCTTACTGCGTACCCTTCATCACTCCTCAGACTATCTACCAGATGACTGTACTTCTCGAGCTGGTACATGTGTTGATCTTCAATTCACAACTCATATGGCACGCTCAGCTCCATCAGTATAACCTAACGCTCTGCCACCGATTGCAGCACCATGTCTTGGCTCAGCCCAGTCTGCCAGTTTCTTTGGGGTACTTTTCTTGGCCATTTAGGTCTACCGCCAGCTGCTAGTCCTGCCAAATCTTTCAAGACTCTTGGGGCGCCATTTGAACCACCCCTGACCTAAGGCTTGCCTAAACGCGTACCCTGCGTGTTTGAGCTTCTGCTTGGCTTTACACAAGGAGCATGACAGATCTTTGGTCCCATTTTGTCAAGTTAGCGCCTGAGGATAACATGTAGTATGCAGATCGAATAAGAAAGCTCAGTGGCTCTGGAGCCATACGCAAAATTTCGTTCCAGGAGAGTTCATGTGGCATGACACCCTCAATGCCGAGCTACTGGCCTTGCTGAGACTGCTGAGTTACTTTCTGGAGCCGCATCCCCTTCTCGACGTTTATGAACTGCTGTGTCATCATATCTCTATGCTTTCTTGAGTAGGCCTTAGACCACTATGAGACATTTCCCTGGCCGAAGCCGCGTCGGCCGGTTTAAGTGTAACCCATGACTGGTCTGCAAAAACGCGCAACCTCATAGCGAGTTTGGCCTTGCCGACTTTAAACTCTTCTGTAACAGGGTACAACTCACTTTAGCCTGTTAATAATTTTGGTTTGGCTGCACTTACGAAATAAATTTAACACGTTCGTAAAGATTATAAAAGGCTTTGTATAGCGCCAGAAGACTCATGACACATCACCCATACCATACGACACGGCAATCAGGTGAGCACACAAAGCACAATCACCGTCATAAGCACGTCTCGTCGCCCGCTAACTCTCCATTCGTAGTTCGACTCTCGATAGCTAGATACTTGACACCGATTCGCTTGATATTCGGCTGAGTCAGTCTTGACTAGCTATCTTGGTCGGCTGCGTTTGGTTATTAGCAGCCCGTAGTTTCAGCACGTTTTAAAGCCACAAGATTACCACAGCCCAATAACTCGATTTTCCTTCTAAGGATTTCGGGCCCTTTGAAGTTGTGGTAAATAAGTAAACTTGATTTGTTCAAGCCAGATTTTTGACTATGGGACGTGGCCGCGGTAAAAACTGCCAGCAGAATCAGAGCCAGTGCAGAGATACCCGATCGACGCCGGCTAACAAGGATTATGCACCTGTCGTCGCACCAGCCCAAACAGTGCAGACGATGCCAGCACCGATAGACGCCCCGATCGAGACGTCAGCCTTGCCCACACAGACTCTGCCAGCCCTGGATGTAGCACACTTAGAAGCCACCCCAGTCGTAGCGCAGGGACCCACCAACACCCGCCTACACAAGAAGCAGCAGCAACCGGGAGTCTACATTCCAGAAGTTTTACAGTGCTCACGCTGTAATAAGGCGTGACACACCGCCGCAACCTGCCGCAGCAGCCCATCGTTACTGCTCCAAGCCGCACGATTTCAAGAAGTGCCCCCTGGCAAAAGTGGACCCTGATTTCGGGAAACCCCAACGATAGCCGGAGGTGCTCCAACTGCTCAGGAGCGCACAGCGCGAGATACCTGGGTTGCCCGTATCTAAAGGAGTGCAGGAGAGCACTGACAACTGCCGCCACCAGCAGAGTAACCCCTCACCCAGCGGCAAGAAAGAGGTACGAGGCGCCCAACACAACCAAAAGTCAGGAAGACACAAGAGTCGCTTCTACAGACCTAGTAAAGCTCCGGAGCGAGTTAGTATTGATGAAAACCAAGATCGAGGCCCTCAAGAAAGAGAAAGCAGCGACTGATCGTAAGCAAGCCGAAGAAAGGGACGAGATGACGACCCTCCGAGGCATCCTGCAAGAATTACTAGAAACCCAGAAGCGACTGAAAGTGGAGGTTACAGACATAACACACTTCAAGTCAAGCGTAATGGCCCTGCTAACAGAAACCAAGATACAGAAGAAGCAAAACGCAGTAGTCACCAACAAAGAGGAGACCATACCCAATTACCTCACTCTTATCAGAAGTCGACTCAATCAAGAAAACGCTGACATCCACAGTAGAGAAAATATCTAAAGCCACTGAGGAAAACACACAATTACGGATGGATTTTGCTAGCATCCAATAAAGTGATGGAAACAAGAGAGAACGCAAGAAAGGAAGCGACAAGAAGACAACAACTTCAGACCATCGAAGCAAAGGAGAGCGAGGACGATAAAAACCTCAAGCAGGAGTTGAAAGATGTCAAGGAAGGCATGAATGACAACTTTGGAGTAATGTTCAAAGAAGTCAGGCATCTCAAGGAAGCTACCCGATAACTACAACTAGACAACATCAAAAAAAAAAAAAAAAAACCTACCCACTCACAAGGAAATGGAGCCCACGAAGCGAAGTAAACAGCCGCGCGGTAACCCACAAACAACAAGAAACAAGCCAACTAAGGAAATTCCCCCAAGCCGCCATGACAGCCCAACTAACCAGCTCGAGACCCCAGGCATGATGAACCACCACCCAATTCACTCCCACCCTTACCCGTTCGAGAGCCGCCCCAGGCAAAAAACTGCCCTACGTGGGTTTAGCGGACTGAGTTCACTGATTTCATGGTAGCGGTACGTTTCAATAGATAGGCGGTGTTAGAATCGTAAACCCGATTGTTTACTGATTCGAGAGGATCGTTTTGCTTGCTACCGTGAATCTGGTTGTCACGACCTTACCTTCTAGATAGACAGACTTGTGGCTTGAAATGCATTTTGTAGCATGCGACCACGCAATAAAGCCTCTTCAGAATCAAGCTTCTTCCTGCGTGGGTTTTTAAACTGCCCTGCGAAATTCCAGTATATACATAACCAACCTGGTCATTGGGCAAAAACCAGGGGACTGGCGGGGTCGAAAACAATAGTAGCTTCAAAAGATCATTTATCACCCCCCCCCCCCTCTTCCATGTTTCGAGGATATGGGGGTAAAGGTTGTTGCGTATCCTTTTCAGGACGTCGCAGAACCAACCCAAACAGCCCCTGGCTGTTGTGTGGTTTCTCTAGGCAAATTTACGTCCAGTAGTTTGTCATTGCTACTGGACGGTCGGCTTTCTTGATACCACTGTCGAAACCAAGGCAAGGCGTATGGCCCGCAGCTGGGATCGAACCCGGTACTCCGGCATTACGAAGCGTTCGCATCGACTTAGCCACAGAGCCGACAATCTGGGGGTATGTATCTATATTTGTAGAGCACACGAACAGATTATTATAATGCATTAGGCGTGATTAGCACAGTCTGCAGTCGGTACTCGACAGAGCCAATTTCCATTACGGTGATACCGAGGCGCCAGTCTTTCAAGGACGTTTAAATTTAAAGTTCGCCAGAGTTTACAGCTATTGTTTGCGAAGAAGAAGAAGAAAGTTCCTTGTTTTTCAGGAAAAAGGGGGGGGGGGGGGCCCGCCACACTACCAACACAAAGTTTTTGCTTACTGAAAACACCCGATCGGCTATTGTGTGTCTTAGTCCACCTGTACCATGTCGATATTCCCTCTTTTCCGGCAATGTGGGATTGTACTGTCATATTTCGACCTAGATAATTAATTAACACGCTGTGTGAGTTACAATATAATTTGTTAGCTGCACTGTACAGGGAAATGGTTTATTGTTTTGATGCCATACCAATTTTTCTGCTCAAAGCGGCTCTGTAACTGTTCCTTTTATTTGTCCTCCTGAAATTGTTGAGCAGTTGGCCTGTTTTTTATTTTTGGTTTTACTAGAGAGGTGATTTCTTGCCAGCTACAGCTGTTCGTGTTGCAGACCCCTTTTCCTAGTCATGAGCTTTCAGGCAGGCGCCATCACTCTTGTTTACACTCCCTTTCCCTCCCCAACCCTATCTGCCCCACAAAATAGACGCGTCCTTATTATCCTGCCTACTTGAAATATTTGTGCATAGTACTATCATTTCGTTTCCGTTGTTTAAACGGACGGTTCTGTCTTTGGGTGCAGGACAATGGTGACACGGAATTTGGTCATTTGAAAAAGTACTTGAAAGAACAGCGATAAATGATTGTACCTAGCAATCACCTCCCACCCCTCTCTCCCCTAATATTTTTTTTTCTTGTTTGACCTGGAAATGGAAGTTCGGCCTCGTTCTGATCGTAACCAACTACTAATGTTTGCCAGTGTGAATTTTCACTTTTATTAAATTATAATTTATCACAAAAACCCACAAAAGCCACAGAAATCAATTAATCTTCTAAAAATAGAGTTTATTGCAACTTCAGAAACATAGACATTATGTATAGTATAAACTAAACATTCATTCTTTATAAACTAATGACTGCTGAGAAAAAGTTTTAAGATATACCAGATACCATCCGCGATAAATTATTGCATTTTAGTTTTGCAACTAAAACATCTATTTTAAATTTTTATTTTTACAGATAAACATTTTGTACTTCATTAAAATTTATCGTGCACTGCATTACTTTAATAAGAGCTGGCCTAATTTTATAGACAGTTTGATGGGTGCAGCAGCTGAGTACATATTTGGCACATACGTGCTAAGTATCCTGGCAGATAAAATTGCCGTTGCTGGTCATCCTCCTTCATCAATTCCATAGAAGTCCCAACCGATTTTATTTCTATTTGTGCGATATTTGCCTGCTTTTATTTCCCCGTTGAGACATGATAAAGTGCTTGATTAGATACATTTATGGAAGAATCAAGCCGTGAATCTCAGCCACGCTGTCCATGTGGGTTTTGGGGGTGAGTTTCTTCGTAAAAATCACAGGACAAAACTGATCTTCGTCGACTTCGCGAACGGGGGAGTTCCATGTAAAATATTTTTATTTTATGTACACATATTCGTTTTACAAACAATATCTACGTATTTGTGTTACTTTTAAATAGTATATAATGATTTGAAGGTAAACTTTTAACCAACTCGATAGTTTTATAAATCGGCATCCGCTTTTGTGTGTTCTGTTCTAAAATAAAAATTAAGTCAGCGTTTTTGGTTGTCCTCAATTGGGGAGTGATGATGTGAAAAGGTAACCATATTATTTATTATATTATAATTATTTCCGTTTTTAGTGAGTAAGTATCTGTTAGTCAATATATATACCGCGATAACAAATATGTCGCTGTGTATAATTTTGTAATTTAATTTCAATTTACTATTTCAAAAACCGGTTGCTCAGGCATTTTGAGTAATATTTGTGCCATTTTGCATTTGGTGGCATTTTCCACTTCTCAACAATTTCTGATTTCACTGAACTTCGGTGCACTACTAGTTAAAGTACTAGTACAGACAACAGTGTCCAGCTGTACACCTTAGAATGTTTAAAAACATTCTTGAATATCTACCCATGACCTAGATTTAATATAAATTATTGGTTTTTTTTTTCAACAAGAACAAGCGAGCAAAAACTGAAAGTTTTTTTGTCACAGCTAGTTTGATAGTTTCAGCTCTTTGGAATACCAAAGAAGTTAATTAAGGCTCTCCTCCGAACTTCTACCCCCACATTATGGCGGCCTGAAATATCCGTTCGGGGCTCAGTCCAATGAAAAATGCGGACTTTCTGCCAAGGAACAAATCGCGGCAAAACTAGGATTGCTTGACAATTTCAAGAGACTCAACATTGCAGACGATAAAAGCCGCCGGTGACAGTGTCGAGCATGTCTGAGACGATACTAGCAGACAATAAAAGCGATCGTTGACAATTTCGAGACATTGCAGACGATGAAAGCGATATGGCGGGTAGACCACGCGCTCCCACGCAGATTAGCAATACTGTTCTTCCGATTGAGAATTTAGCAGCGGTAGATGTCAGACTTGTCGGCATGCGCAAAAGGCGATTAAACTCACCGCCGAGCGTATCCCCTACGCTGCTGCGCGCGGCGCGGATGGGGGCCTACACTAGGTGCCTGGGACTCGCGAGCAAAGTAATTGGAGGAAGTTGCAGGAGACACAGTAGCTGCTGCTCGTGAGTCCCAGCCATCTAGTTTAGCGTGTAACGGCGTGGGAGATACGGTCGGGGGTGAGGCATAGTCACAGAAACAGGTCTGCAAGTAACATATCGCTGAGACCCTGTTAGAGCATTTGTTTTATTTTTTTTTTTTTAGCCGATTCTAGATTTGCTGCGATTTGTTCATCGGCAGAAAGTCCGACAATGGAAAGTGTCAACTGTCGCTATTATCGTCTGCAGTGTTGCGTCTCTTAGAATTGTCAGGTAATCAGAAACAATAAGAAACAGGTCCGCAAGTAACATATCGCTGAGACCCTGTTAGAGCATTTGTTTCGTTATACGGAGCCGGCATATTTTTAATAGAACTGAGCCCTGAACGGATATTTCAGGCCGCCATAATGCGGGGGTAGAAGTTCGGAGGAGAGCCTTAATTAATTACAATGACCAAACTATGTATGGAAGACACTTGTAATATAGTAATATATTCAGGCAGAAAGTTGGATAACATCTGGTTTAAAGCAAGGTGATGCTCTGTCCCGACTTCTTTTTACCTTGGCCCTAGAGAAAATTATAAGGAAATTGAAACAAGAGTGTACCATAGGAGAATCTACAAGAATACTATTACTTAGATATGCAGATGATATCCCATATAGTATTATTATACTATAATACTTCTTTTTAAAAGTTTTTGTAGATGTATGTAGCTTTCCCTGTTATAAAAAGGTTTTCATATAGTCCATGTTGTATGGCTTTGGTGGCCGTGTCTTTCTGCAGTCTTCTGTTTTGTTTACTTTCATTTATTTCTGACACAAATAGATCTTCCTTGCTATCATGATAAGATGATGGAAAAAAGAACAACTACTCAGCATCTTCTCTCTTGGTCTCCCTCTGTCTCTCTTTCCCTCTAGCATTTCTATTAAAGACAGTAACAGAAACATGCAACCAAATAATTATATGCATTCGCAACAGTAAAATACAAACACCACTTGTTTATTATCAGTGTCCCTACGAGTTCAATTTAAAAAGAAAATATGTAGATACCTTGAATTCCAACAACTGGGCTTTAATGCAGTTTTAACTAAACTGTTACTGTGGCGTTAATTATTGCTGGTATCTGCCTGGATGGGTTTAAAAAAATATATGAAGTTAATTTCCTTTTTTTGGTAATTACAAATGTGCAGACTGGGTTTTTGTTGTCTCATATGCAGAGGCACTTGTTTATACCTGTATTAATATTTGATTTATTTAGAGATTTTATCCCAACCATTACGCTGTCTGTCTCTTTTAAATATAAGTTGCACATTTTAAACTTACGTTCTTAAGTGAAGTGTGCAATTTATTTACAATGGCTGTCACTGTCATTCACTGCAAACAAATGCCCACTCTCTACAGTTGTCTATATCTGACTCCAAGTTATGTTTACCACTGGATCAGGATATATGTTGATTGATATTCAGTGGTATTGGTAATATGTTGTCACAACGTAGTCAGGATTTATTTTACACAATGCTGTTGTTTCATTTTAACTTCTGTATGTGGTTCTTTTATTGTACAGAGGCTAAATGTATTAATGTTTCTGAAATGCGTTTTAAAGCTTTACTGTTGTAAATAAATACTAAAATTTAACTGTTATAATATAGAAGTAACATTTGCTCAAATGTGAAAACCCATGAAATCAAAAATTAAAAATAGAGTGAAGCAGGGGTGTGTACTTGCTCCTACCCTCTTTGGAATATACTTTTCACTTCTTTTGACACATGCTTTTTGAGATCAGGAGGGTGGTATATTCATTCATTCTTGATCTGATGGCAGCCTTTATAATGCTCGCAGGCTGAAGACCAAAACCAGGATAAGAAAGGTACTTTCAGAGAGCTGCTGTTTGCAGATGATGCCGCAATAACCACCCACTCAGAGGAGGAGCTGCAATGTTTACTATCTGCCTTTGCTGATGCGTGCTGTGAATTTAGACTAACAGTTAGCAGAAAGAAGACAAAGGTTACGGTGCAAGGTGTCAATGACAGACTTACAGTTCACATTGACGGTGAAGAGCTTGAGACAGTAGACCATTTTACCTATCTGGGTTCCACAGTGAATAGTAAACTATCGCTGGACCCAGAAATCAGGGTAGGTAAGGCAGCCACAACAATGAGCAGATTGACAAAGAGAGTTTGGGGAAACAGAAAGCTCACAATTAAAACAAAAAACCCTTGTCTATCAGGCTTGTGTTCTCAGCACTCTGCTTTATGGCAGTGAAACTTGGTCAACCTATTTGTACCACACTCTGCTTTATGGCAGTGAAACTTGGTCAACCTATTTGGGGTACTTTTCTTGGCTTAATAGCTTTCATATGCGATGCCTAAGTAGAATACTTGGCATTAAGTGGCTGGACAAAATCACAAACACTGAGGTACTGGAAAGAGCAGGTACTACGACAGTCTTTTCCATGCTCAGTCTACGAGGGCTCAGGTGGCTGGGTCACACATGGATAATGGCAGGGTCCCTATAGACATTCTTTATGGTGAATTAAAGACAGGAAGAAGATGTTGAGGCCGAACTACGTTATAAAGATGTGTGCAAGCGGGACATGAATGATACAGGTATTGAGGCAGACTCATGGGAACTAAATGCGATGGACTGTGTTGTGTGGAAAGGGCATATCAGGAACAGAATGAGACTGAAGGAAGAAATGATTGCAGAAAGGATGAGAGCTGAGCATCTGAAGAGAAACGGATTAAACACAAATGTTGACAACAATGGTCCTTAAATCCCATGCTATCATTGTGGAAGACTTTTCTTGACACAGGCGGGCCTTGCTAGTCACACTCGCCATCGCCATGAGCTGTGAGTCTCAGGACTCCGCATAGCGCAGTATAACACTATCGTCTGGAAATACAGAAATGTGCCAATGAATGATGAAAAATAAAGTGCTCACTTGGTGGCATGTGTAGTGCCAGTGATACATTGTGACTGAAATATGTTTACATTATCGTTACTTTGTCTACAGCAGGGAGGAGAGCATTCAGTCTCTTGACCATATAAAGCCTGTGAAATAATTTTGTCTGGCTTCAACCATGGCAGTCACAATTTAATGTACAGCAGATTTTTAAGTTTACAACTTTTTTATGACCCACAAAAGATGTTCTTAATATTAAAAAGGTTCCAAATTTCAAAAAGGACCGTAGCAGATAAAAGTTTCATCACTCCAGATCTGCATAATTATGATAATTTGAGTTCTACAATCCATCGACATTTACTGTGCATATTCATGCTAATTCTGATATTTCTTCTCTTCCTCCATTTGAATCAGCTCAGTGTTGAGAGATATGTTAAGATCGTCTTTATGCTCTTTCTAGTTCATTGTGTTAGTTTATTATAATTTATTTGAGGTTGTTATTGATGCTGGTGCTCCATCATTTACATGGTCTTCCACTGTCTGTTCATTTATTTCTTCAGTGTGGCTGCATGTGGTAGTTGGTTGCAGGGCAGCCTCGTCAGATGGCCAGACCAGTTCAACAGTTGCTCTCTAGTGAATTGTGTGACTGATTTCAGCCCTGGTTCTCCTGATATCTCTGGTTACTCAACTTACTCTGGCAGCTGTCCTAAGACATCTCATCTCTCTCATGGTTTTCTGCTCATTAGTTGTATATCTGACACTGGTAACATAATTTCAGGCCCGCTCCCCCAGTAATTCTTATGTGTTGCCTTTTGTAGATACAGGTATCTTCTACTGTCAGGTGATGTTTGTTTTTTCAATACCTGATTTGCCTTTACGCTTGGTATATTAACCCTTTCACTGCTATGGGCGTATTTGGCCCTTTTCCTGTATGCTGCTATGTACATCTTTGGACGTTATTTTATTCTTGACCCCCAGTTCTATGGACGTAAAAACACATTTTTTTACTTTCCTTGCAGATTTCTGTTTACTGCTTTCTCGGGGGTCAAAGGGCAATACACATTAGCTATATTTATATCTAATTTATCTGTTAATAACCCTGTCACATGCATTTAGGAGTGTTTCCTGCATTCCGCGTTATCCTGTTGCGTTGTTTAGCGTGGTTGATGATCTGTATATTTTGTGCCCTGATGTGTATTTATTACTTTGGATTATTCTACATTTGGTTGATACAAAAAGGCAAAAAATCTTGATTAAGTTGATGTAGAATTAATGGAGTTTCTGTCAAGATGGGATAGCAAAGATGACTTTGAAATCTGTACTTCTGAAAGTGAACAAGATCTGACTAGGCCATCAACATCGACGGCTCAAACTGGCGTGGCCAAGAAAAATCCATTTGCCTGTCTGACAGAATCAGAAAACAGTGACAATGAAGTGCCATCAGAATGGCACAAACTTGATCAGATGTCTTTGCATATCGATGACTTAAGACCAATTGTTCATGATTTTGAAACTCCAGCTCTGGCTGTATTTCTGCTACTGTAAATTCAAACAGTTCAATGCTGGATTATTTTTCTACTTTTTTTTCACGGAATTACTGATGACTTTTATTGCAGATAAAACTAACAGGTTCTGCAAGGAAGTAATTGAGAAGACACCTGCCACTATAAGCTCTTGTCTTTCCTGATGGACAGACATTTTCAAATTTTTTTTTAGGAAAGGTTTATTTAAAATTTATTACCTTCTATACTATACAACAGATGATGCATATGTTGTTGCATAGTAGAATAGGTTAGTTGTGTATCCTTTACAGGACGTTGCAGAACCAACTCCAGCAGCGCCTGGCTGTTGTGAGGTTTCTCTAGGCAAATTTATATCCAGTAGTTTGCCATCGCTTTCTAGTCGGTCGGCCCCCTGATACATCAACCCCGGCATTACGAAGCGTTCGCATCGACAGCCACAGAGCCGACACATAGTAGAATACTGATCTTATTTTTGGTTATTGTATGATAGTCTAGTGTAGTTGGTAACATCCACCTTACAATTGGAAGATCTTTTGTTCAAACCGCCTCTGGACTTTTCACTTTCAGTTCTAGCCAAATTTTGTCAATGGATTGCTCAAGTATTATTTTTAAAAAAAATGAAATAACATGGTGACTACAATTAATTATGATGAAAGTGGGAGCCGCAGCATCAATACAGTTTTGGGGTAGGGACTGGGAATAGTTTTTCCCTTTCATCCCCTTTCTCCCTCCCCCATTCTCCTGTGAGGGAGCTGTAGCTTCATTGGTCAAGTTTGTGGGTCGAAAGTTTGTTAAATTCCTCCATGGAGTTTCTGCTACATATACTGCAGTGGTGGAGACAACACTGAAAAGGATACACTTTCTTTCTCTATCCCTAGCAAAGCCGGGCAAATCAGTCTTGTTTCTAGTGGTTACTTTTTGTAAAGACATGGTTTCTTGGCCTCACCATTGTGTTTGACTTGTCAACACTCTGGCCCGCCACACACCTTTTTAGGGTGAATATTTTTAGGTGTACAAAATATAGCCATCACCGCTGACAAATCTTTTGCGTTTTGAGGAAAAGTATTGCGCACAGGAGAGACCTTTTTTCCCACATTGCTTAGCACAGGGCAGACAGCGAAAGGGTTAAATTGTCTGTCACATCTCCATCGAAGATTAAAATTGACCCCAGATATTTAAATTCACTTTTTTGTAATTTTTGTGTAATTAACTATTATTGATATTGGTTCTAGTTGTCCGTTCACACTCACACACAGACACATAATTATAATTATAAAAATATAGGCAAAGGATTTACTTTTTGTTGTTGTAAATCTGAAAATTTATTGGAAATAACCTTGTTTAGCTACCATAGATCAGAAGGGGGTTTATATTCCTGATTTTTTGTGTGTTTAGCTCTAGGTTTCTCGGTAGCTTTGGTGTTTTTAATCTTGATTAACAAGCAGGATTGTTTGGCTTTTCAGCAGTTTTCTCTTACTAAAAAAAAAACATTTTTTAAAAACCTAACAAAACATCCTTAGGATTTTTGCATATTTTGTATGATAAGTATTTCCTAGTGTGACCATATATATTTTCTTCTACTGTTTTTCATTGTTAGATGTCATTATTTCTCATTTTCAGACTGTTGTTGTTGGCTGTAGCTTGTGAATTTAGTTTAAAGTTTTTTTCTTTAACACTGAAAACATATTCTAAAGCTGACTTTGTCCTTCATTTTTACTTTTATTTTATTATCTTCAGTAGTAGTAATTTTCCCTAATAATGCCTTACAACATAAACTGCCTAAGGAAAACTACAAGATTTTGCCTGAATCCGAACTTTCCAGCATTGCTGTTTGTAATTTCTGTGGCAGCCAGTTTCAGATTATTTATATGGGCATATTGCCCTGCGTCTAAGTCTTATTTTTTTTTCGAATTTAAAGATGAGAGGGATAACAGACTTGTGACCGCTTTTCTGTTATGAACTTGTTAGCTTGTTGATGGAGTTGACAACACCAGGAATAATAGATGCATGGCCTCCAATGCCACCTGGTAGCTGAGTGTCTTCAGCAGTTGCATACCTGAACATCTTATCAGGAAGGCAAAAGAGGTTATATACAGTATTTAACATTGTCACCTGTATTTCTTATTATTTAAGTTACAGAAAAACATTGGAATAGAAACAATAAAGAATGTATTTAAGTTGTCTGTGAAGAAAGCCAGCATCACTAAATGACTTGTGTAGAACTGGATAAAATGCTGGTACTTATATTCTAGGATGTTTCAGAGTCAGAAGTGTGCAAGCTCAACTAGGTACAGAATAGATGTTTTGGGAAATATTTTTGTGACAGTCCATATAGGGTCTATAGCATAAACAAATTCTGCAGAGCTGAAATTCTTAAGAAAATGGTTTGAAAATATAAAAAATAATGTGTACAGCTTGGTACATAAGTTACTGATTTTTCTGTTACTAAATGAGTTCATAAAAAAAACATTTCTAAGGGGGAGGGGCAGGGGCATACGAAAACAAAAGATATAATCTCAAGGCATTTTCAGTAAACTACTAATTTGGAATGGAATGGTGTAGCGGATAGATGCTTGCCTGCCAATCAGAAGGTCATGGAGTCAGGTCCTGATGGTACCAGACTTTTAAAAAAAAAACCCTTGGCTTCCAGGTCAACCTAGCCTTGAATGGGTACCAGGTGGAGTCCAGGGAAGTAAAGACGGCCAATGTGATGCTGACCACATCACCCACCTAGTGCCGATTGGTCTGAAAAATATAGGTCTAGCCCTATGTGCCCAGTACGCCTAAAGGCGGGGAAAAGGGTCCTTTACTAATTTGGTATGTGTCAACCCTTTTAAGCTGTACATTTCACATAAAAACAATGGTTGAAAGAGACAGTTGTTTTGAGTTTTGAAACTTTAAGATAACAGCTTATAGATGGACACCTGTACATAGGTAAGATTATACTATTCAAAGGTCTTTAGCTTGCATAGAGATAAATTTGTATAGAGTACAAATGATCATATCTCCAGTAATCAAAATCGGTCATAAGCAAAGACAGCTTACAATGATAGATAACTTTTTGATCTGATGAAAATCCTCATATGCAAGAGTTTGAGGTCATACTTATCAAGATCTATCTCACTTCATCTCCATGTGGGCTGTCCTGAGCAGACACTAGTTGTGCTGACAAGCGGGAATTCAACCATGATCTCCACTGCGATGAGTGGGCACAAACTGCCTGCTGTGAGACTGCAAGAAACTTGCAACTACCACCTGTGATGATGGTAGACAATCAACACCAAGTGTTGTTTTCACTGTGTGGTGAGCTCACAGATACGTTTTGTTCAGAGGGGTTGGAAAAATGGAAGAGGTATATTGAAGAGGGGGGGGGGGGGGGGGTGTGTGTCTTTCACACAGAGGACAGATCTAATGTTTAAAAAAAATTTTAGTGGAGAAAAGGATCTTCAGATTGACATTTACATGGCACACTGTAGATTGATTTCTTTATTTACATTATTTATTTTGAGTGCTTACCATTTAATTAACACTGTTAGCTATAGCTGTCTGTTGTTATCTTTGTTACAACTGTTATCCATAATTATTAGTTTTCAGCCATACTTGAACATGTGACAATTGAACAGATTGATAGAAACAGAAAAAAAAAAAGACAATGAGAGACATATTTTCATGGCATGGAATAGTGACAGCATATGAATTAATAATGCTGTTGGGGGAGGGTTGCAGGAGTAGCATGCTTGTCACTGGTCAGCGAAGCACTTGATGTTGATAATAATAAAAATCGGTATGAGCTCCATAAGTGGCTAAGGCCTGATTACTACATTCTCTTCTAGCACCAAAATGTGGCAGTCACCAGATCCATTTATCACACAGAGAAACCAACCAAGTCTTTATAGACAGAGATTTCAATAATGCCGACACAGTGCATTGCACAGTTTATTGCCTGGCATATTTAGCTGTATCTCATCAGGGGCTTTACTACAGCAAAACGGGAAAACATTGTTTTAAAGACTGACGTTTGTCTTTTAGCGAAAGATATTTGCAATGCTGAATCTGCTTAGACCATGCTGTCATCATGTGATTATTAAATCAGATGCTGATAGAATTAGGCTGCATGTGTTTCTGCTGCTATTTTATTTCCTAATGTAAACAAAGTTTCCCTGAATTTTAAAAGCACTCTGTAAAATATTTCTCTGTAGTTGATGTGTTATTTTACCGTGCAGGCTCAGAGGGAAGGCAAGACAGACATATAACCAGATTGTGACCGGTACCATCAGTATTGGAACTCTGCGCTGGCTGCTAAAGATGACAAAGCACACATGGGAATGCCCCAAGTGTTGTGTTGTCAATTCTTGACTCAACTTAACTCTTACAGTGCAGGAGAATATTAGCTCCTGTACGATCAGTTACAAATAAGATCTGAAGCCAAATGAGAAGCAGAACTATTTAGCTTTACTTTACGAACAAAGTGTATGTCGTGGCTAGGAAATATTCACAAGCACATGTCATGAATAGAATATTACAGTTACAAGCAAGAATAAAACAGTAATACAGTACAGATGAGTTAAGACACACACTAAACAGAAAGCAGCAGTTCTGGGACATACAAGAGATAAAATAAGCAAAATCAGGTACAATTGTGGTGCTCGTAAAATTGTGTACTTTATTTTTTGGGATTGAGGGGAGGGTTTATGAAAGCAGTATTTGGTGCATATAAAACTTGCTATAATTCTATTGTTGTTTTTTGTTTTTGTTAAGATGTATTTATTTCTCTTTCAGATCTTCAAAAACTTTGGGCCTGTGTTCTGTGTGCTATAGACAAGGTATATGCTTTGCACATTTGTTTCATCAAAAATAGGCATAATTTCTTTAAAACTTATTAAATAACAGTAGTTATTGATCACTCAACTGCCCAGGTTATTTATGCGGCTGATAGCTGTATTAGTTTAATGTGATAGCCATGTAATTGATGTTTATTAAAGTATAAGTGCTGCTATGATATTTATTGTGCACAAGGTCATGTTTTGGCATTTGTAAGAATAGGTCATATTGTGGCATTTTAACATCATGCTCTCATTTTTAAGTTTTAGTTTATATAATGACAATTTTAGGTCAAATTTTGACATTTCTGTGCATGTTGCTCCTGTCAAACCAGATGTAAAAATGACATACAAATTTGACAGTGATATATGGACCTAGTAGAAAATAGTGTTTGCTGCAAAAGTTTAGGCTTGGCTACAAACAAAACTGGATAGATTGGGCATTTTATCTAGATCAGTGGTCTCCAACTTAGGGGATGGAGCAGGTGTAATAGGTTTCAAGAGGGACATCGAGCAATTTGGAAAGTGAGAGCATTTCTACTTATAATATTCCATTAGACATACATTTTGTTTTAAATTATAATTAAAATATTTTGTAAACAAAACCAGGACATTATTGTTTTTCTGAGCTGTTTATTCATCTACCGTTAAGAATCTAATTAATATGGTAACACTGGCATTAAATTATAGATTGCGAACACGTTCTGACCAAAACGTATCTCTGTACTTTCTGTTTCCCTTGTGGTACAATCTGCTGTCTTCCTCTTTTTGATCTCACTGGGGGGGGGGGGGGGGTGTTCTTGTCAGATGCTCGCCAAGGGTTTGGGGCAGCAATATTGGGGAAATTAGTCAGGAGATTGTATTGTATCACTGCAGTCTCAGATTTTGGGTCAGGGCATCCTCAGCTAAAGATGCTTTAAGTTCAGTCTTCCAGAAATCCCCCCCCCCCCCCCCCCAAAAAAAAATTTGCAGCATTTCATGACGCACGAGGGGTAAGACTTGAACTTATGCATCAGAGAGCTGACACAGCTTACATTCCAGTAACTGGTATTTTCCATGTTAAATGAAGAATTAGGGTCTGCAGTGACCTCTTTATGTGTACTTAATAACCAACATTTAACAAAGTTTTTAGAGAGATATACAAATCAGCTGCTTCTCATGAAACAGTACTGCAGAAGAAGTGTATGCATTTACAAAACTGCAGAGTTTTCTTTGTCAACATTGGACATGTTTGGCAATATATAAGATTGATGACATTCTTAGTGAGGATCCAATATATATATCTGTGTGTTTGTGTGTGTATATTTATAAATGGGGGGGGGGGGGGCTGAGCTGAGTGTTCTTGAGGCAAGGCGTCCGTCTCAAGTGATGTAAATACTGGGTCAAAACCCCAGGGAAGGCTGGGAATTTGTTTCACTGGGACTTCTAGTAACTTACCCTGGTCTCTGGGTAGTAAGATCAGACACCTGTGTGTTTGGTGCACATGTAAAAAAATCCCTTGGCAGTTGGAAATTGAAAAGAATAGCCTAACGGCGCTGCCCATGCAAAATCTAGAGTTGAAATCTACCCAAAGTATTTCAGGTTGCTCGGCAGTGCTACAGAGTTGGTGCACTTGACTGAGATTCTTGGGACTTGAGCTTAGAAATAGAAGAGATCACTTAGGGTTTACTACCGTTGTGCCGTGATGTTGACCTGTTGCATAAACCATATATATGAACTATTTGATCTCAATTGCAGTCCATAGAAATCAGACTCAAGGAAATACCAACACGTCTGGTAAGATTTCTGTCAGTGCTTTTTCAGTGTGCATTATTATATTTTCTGACTTAATAAAGGCAGCTTCCAACAATTTGTTTTGTTTGTCATGTTTGTGTCTGCCCTTTAAGTCGTATGTGTATTTTATTGCTAAGTGCCTCAAAGGTTGGCTTCTGAATAAACATCTTCTAGAAGAGAAGAAGTTATGGCTTCACTCAGGTGGTGGACATCCTTCAATTAGTGCATCATTTCTGCCTGTTTAATATCTGCAGATGTCTGCCAGATTATGCTATTATCTGTCACCATGGCTGTGTTGTTATGGTAACTAACATGTTGCTTGTCTTTGATTGTTGACACCTTTCCGTCTTTCCTATATGGAAGCATAGTGTCCTGCCATCTGGACCTTTCATCTGATGTGAAAGCTGTTTTAGTCATTTCATACTTGGCTGTAATCAGGTAATCACGGCTCCGCTCCTGTACCAACAAACATTGACAGAATGTACATCCATGTCCCTTGTTTTTAAAAAAATGGACACAGACTGCAGTCTGAAGAATGCCAATAGCCTACACATGCATTAAATGCATACAGCAACTGTCGGAAGTGCCAGCAGAAAGAGTCTGACACTAGAAATGCAGTTCATCGATGGATGCAGCAGTTACAACATACTAGTAGTCGCGAGCATACACAATTAATCGTATAAGGCACCACCAATTTTCTCTGGCAACAGGCTATTTGCCATTTTCTGAATCTACAGTTCACATTACAAACCACATTGGGCAAAGCTGAAAAGCATGCCAAATGAAATCCACAGCTGACAGTGTCATGCCATGTACTCAACTCAGTAGCAGGGTGATGGAACTACGACATAGCTGCACAAGAAGCTTTATGGAAGCGTAAATAGATTATTACAGGTGCATTGTTGTGATATATATTAGGAGTTACTCCATACTTCACCTTGTGCACCAGCTGGCTCTAGGTGAAAACGTCTATCAAAGCTCATTTGAAACATGGGTAAAGTCTGCTAGCCGAACATATTCCTAAATGACAACCTCCAGTTAATACGTCTGTCTTGTGGGAAGAACTAATGTACTGATGAGATTCAGCCCTTTAATAAGAGACTTGCATCTCTTGTGGGTGGCAACTCATGGAACACTACTGACTCCTCCTGAACATCATCACCACGGCATTCAATCTGCGACTGTCAGTGTGCTGGTTTGGCAAAAATATGTCTGATAACTAGGGCTGTACCGAATATTCGCTTCGTATTCGCTTCGGGCCGAATAGTGGACTTAATATATATTCGGTATTCGGCCGAATAGTTGCGGTAGGGCCGAATACGAATAGTGGTTACTTTGCACCCGTTTCTGCATACACTGCAATGGACTGAAATAACTCTCCCATTAACACAATAGTTGCTGTTGGTAAATTCTGTCGTAGCGGGGAAAACTGTGACCCGGTTGCGTGGTACAGCAGCTGGCAAGGTCTTTGCCTGCTGACTCGACGAGGCATTACAGCAGAGGTTCTCAAACTGGGTGCGTATGCCAAGGGTGCCGCGGCGAAAATCAAGAAAAGTCGGCTATAAATTGTGACATTATTAAAGAAGGCATGAAGATACTTTAAAGTTAAAATTTAAATTGTCTTTCCTCGCCACTGTCGGAAAGAGGACAGGCGACAGGCGATAACTGCATTTTATAAAATGAAGAACATCTTATGCAATATAACTGTCATTGAAGGTTAGAAAAAGAATTCTTGCTTGCTACATACATCCAGATTTAACATGGTTGTGAGTCCTGGACAATTGGTAGGCAGGCCAAACAATTTCTTGAGGCTTCAGAGATGTAGTTTTACAGAACATTGCTTAAAATACCCTGAACAGCAAAAAAGAAAAAAAGGAACCAAGAGGTTTTGAAAGAGGCGGGAGACCGAAGACAACTAATCACAGACATCAGAAGGAGACAGTTATGTTATGAGAAGATGGACAATGGAACATGTGGTGACCACTGAAAAGATGTGTGGAAGGAGGGATAGAGGAAGACGAGAGATTCTTGACAGTCTTGTTGCATGACATGGAGGTGTGTCAGCACACGAACTAATACATGCTGCAGGAGATCGCAGATTGTGGCGAGGCATAATCGCCCACGTTAGTCGGCAAGGCGATGATGATACACTATTCGTATTCGGCCGAATAGTGAAAATCACTATTCGGTACAGCCCTACTGATAAAGTCTTGTGGCACAGAAACAATGTCCAGAATGTCCAACTGAAAAAAGTCATACTAATTGGCAGAAAGATTTGCATACCTGTTACCAGTGGCCCCACTCGCCAGAGTGTGGCACCTATAAAGGGAGGCCATGCCGGATGCATGTTTTTGCTGTACTGTCTTGCTACATTTACAGATAAAAAAAATGTTAAGTTGCCTAATGTTCCTTAGAAAAATGAACCTTTTAATGTGGCCATCAAAGTCCCGGACCTGCAGGCGGCTACCTGCTGATCTTGTACAGATGGGAAATTAAGCAGTCGTGCGCAAGGCATGACGATTCCTTGAGTGAACCCAGGACCAGAGCGTGTCAGTTCTGCATTTATGGAAGCCTCCTTGGATTGCGGATATTCTCATGATCTGCCCCTGCCTTTTCTTGAGAGCTGACCTGTCTACATGCTGATGCCTTAAACAGGGTCTCCAGGGGCAACAACTGTAAATAAGGGGACAAAGAGAACATGACACAAATAAGGCCACACAAAACTATCAGGGAAGTTAACCCTGTCAACAAATGCTTGAGGAAGTCTGATGTGTCGGTCCATAAAGATAAAAATATTGCAACTGTGCTGTAAACAGGCAGAACATATTTACGTCACTAAGACAAACAAAAAATATTAAAGATCGGGGGGGGGGGGGGGGGGGGGGGGGTGGCAAGAGGTTCTGGTTGACACTCTGCACTCAGAGGAAGGGCAAGATGGACACATCAAACTACTGCTGATACCATCACAATTGATACTCTGTGTTAGCTGCCGAATATTGGGCCAGAGTCCCTTTGGAAATGTCTAGAGTTCTGTGATGTTGGTTCTCTACTCGTCTCAAGTACAGCAAGCTAGACATTTGTGTCAAAAAGTACCTAGATGAGGTAGTTGTAAGGAGTATGCAGCCCATATATTATTTTTTTTTTCAAGTCGGTAAAAGTGTAATTAACATACTTTTTTCTTTCACTTTAAGATGTGGGCAGAGCTGGTGTTGGGAACTGTCACAGCCAAACACAAAACAGTCAGGGAAAGAGGATGGACTCCAGGCATTTTCCATCACGGTCAACAGCGGATAACTTACCTGGCTCTCTGAGTTCCCCGCCAGGTGAAAGAACTGCATTGTCAGCAACACCTGCATCACCTGTAGATGCAACATCAGCAACAAGTGGCGGTACCTCGGCATCACACCACTCTTCAGCTGTGACTACTGCCAGCGTGGACAATCAGACAGAAACAACTACCATGACCATATCATCATGTGAATCCTTGCTGACTTCAGATGTCTCTGACCTATGCAGCACTGCATCTAGTGATCTGTCACATGACTCTAAGCATGACACTGGCTCCTGTGCCTCAGACTCTTATGCTAGCCTAATTTCAGGGACTAGCAGCAACACAGCAGCCATGCCATCTTTTGCAACATCTGAAAGTAATGAAGAATGTATAAACAATGATTGTCAGGTTGCTGGGGGCCAAAGTTCAATAGCTGGTGTGGGATTCAGAACTGACATTGCCTCCAAATCTTCCACTCAGTCACCTTCAGACTGTGCACAAACTGTCGGCACTTGTGCTGATACAACGGTTGTTGGCAACACAGCTGCTTCTTCCAATAAAAACACTTCTCCGAAAACTATGGATACTGGAGACAGGCGCACAAACACTTCTACAGCATGTGACATAACTTCTCAGGCATCAGCAAGTCGAACTAACCCATTGACCGACACAAACAGGAGCACAGAGCCAGCACCAGGAGAGGTAGATATATCTGCTGCCCAAATGAGGGGCACCAAGAGGTAATAGTTTCATGGTGTCAGCGCATTGTTTATCAGCAGGTTTATTATGTTTGGGGTACATATAACTGACTGTTAGCTGTCTCTCTGGGTGTGTCTTTTTGGACGATAGTGTTATATTGTGCTGTGAAGAGGCATGGGACTCAGAGCTCATGGTAATGGCGAGTGTCATTAGCAAGACCCACCTGCGTTAACGAAGGTATTCCACAATTATAGTATGGGATTTGAAGACCATTGTTACTATTATTTATGTTTCGTATGTTTCTTCTCAGAAGCTCAGCTCGCATCCTTTCTGCAGTAATTTCTTTATTCATTCTCCTTTTGTTCCTCTGAGTCCACCTCAATACTTGCATCATTCATGTCCCGCTCACACTTATCTTAGTCGAGGTCGGCATTGATATATTCTACTAATCTGTTTGATGTTGCCTAGTGTTGTGTTGTTAGATCTGAGTAGCATAATTTCACTGCACTTACCTGCCAGCCTGATGTGCCCGGGGGGGAAAGCTCTCTGAAAATGAAAAATGTATTTTCTAGGAGGTAAGGCTGGAGGTAACCACTGATCATGTGAGCTATCAAGAACTGTTGGATGATGATGGGACACTGCGGTCTCGTTATTGTGTGGTCTGGATTATATTATAATATCCTACCCCAGATGACATCACAGGACATTCCAACATTTTAGAGGGTGGTAAGGCTGGATTTCCCAGCTTTCTGATGCTTTAAACGACCCTAAAACATCTAGTACTGCCTACTATACCCCAATCCACCTACGTACCACGAGAGTGCAGCCTAGGACCCACGACTGCATGCAGCCTAGGTCCCAAGACTGCATGCAACCTATCTACCACTCCCTGAAATATTAAACTGTCCTTTGACCTGTGGATTTCCCCTGTTTGAGGTAAGATATTGAGAAAGCACCGTGGTCTGATACTATATCCCAAGGGACAAGTTCTGGGATAATGGTGGCCAGCATGTTATGATCACAGAACCCACCAAGTGCTCTTTATTCCATACAAATGCAGAACTGACAGATCCCCAGTAAATCTCAACCCTGTTGTCCTGGCAACACTAAAAGTATAGGCATAAATTCATGAGAATTTTAATTGAAATCCTTTAAAAAAAAAAATTCAAACCAACCATTTTGCACATGTCAAAATGAATAATAATAATTTGTGAATATAAATTCTTTTTCTTGTCTTTGGTTTAAGGGAAAAAAAAGGGGGGGGGGGGGTGTAATATAAAGGGAGTGATCAGTAAACATGAACTGGGTGTAGCATTAAATGGAATGCATTCCCTGAGCCCTAAAAATATGTATTTGGGTGATTCATGCACTGACTTTTCACTGGAAAATTATGACATCACCCCGTGACAGGGACCCACCCTCCCCCCCCCCTCTTTCCCAATACTTTGTTTGGTAAATATATTCATACTAATATTCCTAGCCTCATTAACATTGCCTGTGTGCACACACAACCAATCTGTAAACACATCTTCCTAGAAAAGTTGGTTTTGTGCCATGTACAGGTAATTAGACCAAACCAGAAGTGTTGGTTTTCTTGGGATGACATGGTTGGTTAGTTATGAGTTGGAATATCTTCACAGCACTCCGGACACATCCAAACGAGCTCAGGTTCCCTCTTCAACTTAGTCATCAGTATTGAGCGATTAATAGTGCCAGTCCTGGGCTGGTTGACAAGACTTCTTATGCGTCTGGTGTGCTTGACTGTGCCAATCTTCGCTCCTAATTCTCACATTCTAAGCAGTGATTTAGACACGCTGTTTCCAAAATCCTCGCAATGTCCTGTTTCTCTAAGGGCACTGACAATGTCTGCGTGGCCCTTGGGCCGGCCATCTGCAATTAATGCAGAACCTGCAGATGTGTCAGCTCTCTTATTACCAACAACACCTGCATAACCTGGGGAAAATGTGAGGATAACAGCACACACATGAGAGTTTTGCAATGACCCAATCCACTGTCTACGTACAGAGCCAGCCTCGACCTGCCAGATCGCTCAGCACACAAGCACATTAATAGTCCTGTGATTCTAGCCACATGAATCTTGTGTCACCGCCATCACCACCATCGTCATACTGCTGGTAGTCATGGAGAAGGCACTGCTGTCTTCTTGGACTTGTTCTGCCTGGAAAGCGAGCTGTAAATGCCCACACACTTTTATGTCCTCATATCATGGACCCGTCTGTAGATCAACACATCTGTCTCAACTGTCAGGAATGAGTGCGCAGACCTCGGAGTTGACAGCGACGGGATTTTGTTTGTGAAAACTCCAATCAAACGTGACAGCACAGAAGGTGAGATTGAGCGCTTCGGGCGCTGGTATCCATACCTCACCAGGGTGGACATCTGTAAGACTTCAGATCTGCTTGATGTCATCCTCTGCTCTGCCCAGCCATGATTTGCCCCTTTTTAGTCTGTTGCCCTTTTCCCTGAAGAGCATGTGATGCAAAGGGTGCTTTAAATCTGAGCTTATCTTGATATATACGCGAGCCCTTGAGATCTTGGTCCTGTAGTTCATGGTTGGGAAGTCAAGAAGGTATCTTATTGCTGCTACACAACAGGTGTCTCTTGTGCACCCCAGAATAACACGCATGGCTTCATTTTGCAGCTTTTCAAGTTTTTCAGTCTTAGTATGGCTGACAGTGAGAATGGCTAGAGCATATTTAATGGGAGAAAGAACAGGTTCCTGGAACAGAAGCAGTCTCTGCTCAATATTAGCTGCGGCCAGGACCCTGATTCTAACAGGCCTTTGCATGCTTTTGTTATAGCATGGTCAACCTGCTATTTGAAGGACAGGTTGCAATAAAACCTCACTCAGAGATATGTCATCAAGTTTGTTCTCGTCAAAACTTTATTGCTGCTTTCTGCTGCTGGTAAGTTTGCCTTCACTATATGTATGTTCAAGGAGGACCATTTTACTGAGGCCTTGAAGGGTTGACACGTGCATTCGAATTTACACACCAGGGGGAGATGTGATCAGGTTCACTCTGCATTGAATTGGCAATCTCTTGATCTCTTTCATGTCGATATATCAAAATGTCATCAGCAAATGACAAAGTCCTGCCACTCCCGTGCAACTGCTGCATTGTACATTGAATAGAATGGGAGATGGCGGGGAACCTAAAGGCAATCCGGGACAGATATCGATTCTGAATACCAACAACCACACCTGAGTATCACATGTCTCTTAAACAGTACTGCATTTACCCAGCGGGTGAAAAAGGGTGATATTTCCAGCTGGAGAAGTATGTGCACCAAGTATTCTAATGTCTAGTACGGCTGTACATGTCTTTTCTCTCATCTGAAAACCTTCATAAACTAACAAGCAAAAACTGCTGCATTGAGCCATGTTTCTTTGCCATGCCTGTATCCTCCAAGTGTGGATGGTAACCTGACATGCTTTTCCTAGTCATCAGCAGTTCTGCATGCTAGTTTTTTTCCAGAAGCTTGCCCTTAGTGTTCTGCATGGTAATGATTCTGTAACCACTGATCTTAGAATGGTCTTTATTTGGTTTCAGTAGGGGTAGTAGGTAGCTGTGTAGCCACTCCTCTTTGATCTGACCATTTTTGATGCTGATGTTGAATTCTCCTGCCATGTCTGTTGTCCTCTGACATGTGCAGCCTATCAGCATATTGGCTGCCATCCAGGCTTGGGGGAGTTTTGGATGAGTTCCTAAGTGTTCTCTGTGTGGTCTTAGCTGTAAAACTGAAATGATCACTTAGCTCTGCCTTCTCACACAACTCTGAAAGTGTTGACTTAACTCTGGCTGCCTCATTTTTTTGGTTGGTCTGTTCTAAGTAGATTTGAAGGAGGGCCTGTCCTTTATCTGCATTAGATTTCCGCCATGTCACATCCGTGCTTTGAAAGTCTGAGATACTCTGATGTTGTATGGTGCTGTTTATCGCCCAGTGGAGTGATTAAAATGTGGCAAGAGAACCTTCAGGGCACACCTTCTTACAGTAATCATCCCATTTCTCATTCTTGATATGCCGTGCGCTAGCTTGAAAGCCACCGTTGTCTTACTGACCATCTTTGAGGAGCTCAGACTGTGACGTGCTATTCTTCCTGGCCTTCTGCCACACCTTGACGGCATGCGTCTTTTCTAACCATATTTATTAAACCTCTTCATCCAACCATGGTGGCTGAGTCTGTTTTTCCTCTGTCTATGGGGGGTATTTAATTTTCAGCGTCTGTCATACTGGAAAGTATTTACTTTCTTTCTCTGACTGCTTTTCCCATTCTTTTCAACCTAGACAACACGAGGCAGGTGGACGTTGTCATGGTACTCCAGTGTGTTCTCCATTTACAAACTAGGGCGATGGTGGGTGACACTAGAGCCAAATCAGCGACACTGTCATAATCACCTAGTTGAGTTTCTAATCTAGTAACTTGTCTGTCATTCAAACATACCAGTTCAGCTTCCTCCAGATCTTCCCCCTGTTTATTAGGGATGACTTTACCCCACTGGCTGCCTCTGGCGTTAAAGTCCCCACAGTAAATTTCATTTTCTTCCCTGGGTGCAAATAAATGCTACCACTGCCGCACGTCGACCTTTCTCTTGCAAGCGTAAACATTGACGATCATGAATTGGACGGAAGCCGGCACTCTTACTGCTTGCACACACAGGGCGTCACTCTTCCATTCAGACATGTCAGCTTTGGATACCAGTAAGCTGTAATGAACCACAGTGACTTGTCTAAGATGCTACTGATTGTAAAAGCACTGAAAACCAGCAGTTATAACTGTCTCGTCGCTTAGATATGTTTCCTGCAAGACTACGATATCATTACTATAAAAAAGCTTTTGTACAAATGGTCAGTCTTTGGTTGAACGGGGCACAGTTCCAGCATAACATACAAACATATTTTAGGCTCAGCCTGTCATATTTAACTGTTTCTGGCCGGCGTCAGTCCATTTCACTCGTCCTCTGGTTTCCATGAATGAAATATCACCACAGGACTGATAAAATGCAGATAGGAGACTGGATACTCATACAAAAACTCTTTAGCACGGTCCAAACTCCCTTTATGCTTCGAATCTTACATTAAACACATAACTGGTGGGGGGGGGGTGGGGGTGGGGTGGGGTGGGGGGGGGGGGGGGGGGGGGGGGGGGGGGGGGGGGGGGGACCTTCGTCCTAGTGGACAAAAAAAAGAGTGTCCTGCCATCTTTTTTGTTTACCTGGAAGACGATGACAGGGTTAAAGTGTGGATACAAATCCTTTACTTTTACTTTGCATACCATATCCCAATATCTCACAATAGCAGGAGTGTTGTATGTATTCCTGTGGGTATGCTTATCTCTATGACTCTCATTTTCACTTCTTTCATCTCTTACTGTTCTGCTTCTTGCTCTTCTGATGACATTGACAAGGGAAACATTGTACTGTTGTTACTGTTGAAGAGTTTATCTGTTAACTTTCCATCTTGTTGTTGGTTTTCTTTTGCTGTACGACCAGCTCCTCTATTGGTATATGGCTTGTTTGTTATGGCGTTTCAAGACAGACCAATTTTTTCCCACTTTGTAATTTGTATTTTTTCTGTATTGACATGCTTTTCATTGTTCTTACTGCATTAGGATTTTATGTCAGCATATTTAAGCAGGTATTAAGAAAAATTCAGTACTTGGGGAAAGAGAAATTCCACATTGTATGTTGAAACTCAAATTGTTTTTAAATGAATAGTATTACTTAATGAAAGCTTGGGTTTCTTGTCCCATTACAATTGATTAAAAGTAAGATTAATGCTGTGTGGGTCTGTCTATGGGTATGCCCTGTGTACTATGATGTCGATTCTTAAATCATTGATTAGTGCTGTGTCATTTGTGAATGACAGTGGTGAATGCCCCTGTTGTCTACTTCCCCTGGTATTAGTGCAGTTCATAATTAATTGTTATATTTAATCATATTTTATTACTGTAGCACTTCCTAATACTGTCATGCTAGCAAAATCCTTTTACGAATTATCATGAAGAGGATTGAAAGGAAGTTACAGTATAAGCTACATGGAGCACAAGCAGGTTTCAGACAGGGTAGAGGAACTAGGGATCACATCTTTAATATGAGAATAATTTTTGAAAAATGCAGAGAATACAACGTAGATATTCATGCTTGTTTCGTTGATTATAGCAAGGCCTTTGATTGTGTCCAACACCACAAACTGTGAACTGTTATGAGAACTATGTGGTTTCCAGCGCATTCGGTGCATTTAATTGAAAATCTTTATCATGAACAACAAGCAGCCATTAGAGCGACTGGTGAAACATCGGATTGGTTCGAGGTGCAAAAGGGAGTGAGGCGGGGTGCATTCTCTCACCATACCTATTCAATGTATCCGCAGCAAATATAATGAGAAATGTCAGAAATTATCAGACTTGTGACAGTTATGATCGGCTCAAAATTGATGGCAACCCTATTTCGGAACTTCGCTACGCAGATGGCACAGTTCTAATTTCGAGAACGTAAAGGGAAATTTTTTTTTTATATTGTCTGTCCAAAAGCATAATGAAGATTAAAATCTGTTCTTGAATTTAAAGAAAATGTACATAATGTCCACAGATAAAACTGGCTGCACCCAAAAATAACAATAAATGATGAAGAAATTAAAAATGTCATAAACTTTGAATATCTAGGCTGTATAATAAATAGCAATGGAGACTGACAGAAATTAAAAGGCCATAGCAATTCAAAGATTAAACAGCATTAAAAGTCTATGGTTAAGCACCAGCAAGGAGATAAAAATTAGAATTTTGAGAGGATACATCTTCCCTGTAGCAACATAAGGATGCGAGTCGTGGACTATCTCCCAGTCCTTAAGAAAGAAAATAGGGGCTTTTGAGCTAGAATGCTATTGTAAGGTTCTCAGAATATCTTAAGACAAAGATAAGGAGAAATGCTGACATCTTGAAAAATCTGAACATCAAGAAAGATTGGCTAATAAACAGCATCCTGTCTCTGAAGCTGAAATTTTGGTCATATCAAGTGCCGCGACGAATTGGAAAAAATAATAGCAGAAGGCATGGTGCCAGGAAATAGGGTATGGGCAGGGGCCGACCAACACGAAGATGGGCACATGATATAAGTGACTCCTTGAGTATGAAAATAAAAGCACATGAGAGCTGGCGAGAAACCGAGTTATTTTCAGGCAGACAGTGATGAGAGCGACATTCTGCAAAGGACCTGCTACATGATGATAAGCACTTCCTAACCCATTGCTGTTGTTGGTGGGACAGAATTTCATTATATATATATATATATATATATATATATATATATATAACTAAATAGAGCAGAGGAAGTTTTAAAAGCTTGAGTTTGCTTATTAGTGTTTAAAACTCATTGGCATGACTTGTTTTTCCTGTACAGGCAGAAATGTAATGCATTTTTGTTGTTTTGTTGCAAGAGTATCAGTATCGCAAGCGTATCAATATTATTCAAAAGTGCTTGAAACTATAAAGGAATGCTGTCCATCCTGCAGAACGCTTGCACTGAATTCCAGGCGAGTTGTATGTTTTATGACATAATTTGCTTCCATCAACAGATCCAGAGATGATATGGAGGCTTCTGGAGAACTTCCTGTTCCATCTCAAAAAAATAAGAGACGCTGCTATACTTGTAGTTGTAAGCTAGAGCTTGCTCAGCGTACTATTGGTCGGTGCAGATGTGGTAAGTTTTGAACTAGTGCTACCTGGAAATAGTGCTTATTTCATTTAGTTAAACATCTCTCCCCCCCCCCCTGCCTGGCCCAGGGGGGGGGGGGGATATTTTTTTTTTTTTTTTTTTTTTTTTTTTTTTTTTTTTTTTTTTTTTTTTTTTTTTTTTTTTTTTATTTTTTTTTTTTTTTTTTTTTTTTTTTTTTTTTTTTTTTTTTTTTTTTTTTTTTTTTTTTTTTTTTTTTTTTTTTTTTTTTTTTTTTTTTTTTTTTTTTTTTTTTTTTTTTTTTTTTTTTTTTTTTTTTTTTTTTTTTTTTTTTTTTTTTTGATAGACCTACTGCACCCTAACAAACATATAAGAAAAGCTTACTAATTAGGGTTGTTTCCTATGAAATCAGACTGAATTTGCCAGAGAGGTAAATAACCAACAAGTAAACATCTTTCCCGTATGGGTGTAAGAGCTCTTTTTTAGAGAACATAAAATAGACCCACTGCCGCAGCAAGCTTGTCTTGGGAGGTGACTAATTAAAGTTGTTTTCTTCTGTTGGGAGTGCATATGTCTGAGAGGACAAGCACCAACGGTCTGCACACACATTTTCTGCACGAGTTTATAACTGATGAGATGGGGAAAAAAAGAAAATATGGTTAAATCGGAAAAGGTAGTGCCCATTTGGCAAATAATGTTAACTTCAACTACCATATTATCTGTTTTGAGTCCAAAAAGAGCTGCACATAAATAAGCCAGACCTGTAAAACGGATATGCCCTGTGGCATTACAGTAAACTCCTGAATGTCTGACCCTCAAAATCCTACTGTATGGCAAAAAGGTTCAGGTGTCTATAAGCACTGGTTCACTCGCCAGTGTGTTGGGATCAATTTGGGGAAGCCTCATCTGATGCATGGTTCTCCATACTTTCGTGCTGTATCCTCCAGATGAAACAACGGTCAAGGTATCTTACACAATGAAGACAAATTTACCTATTTGTGTGGTTGTCAAAGCCCCGAACCTATGGGCTGCTTTCTGCTGATCTCTTGAGGGCGCAGCCCATGATGATTGGAAAGCCAAATATATGGATGTGAGGTTACACAGTCATGTGCAGGACTTGATGATACTTTGGATGAGCCCTGGACCAGAGTGTTGACTCTGCATTTACGCAAGCCTCCATGGATGGCTGGAAATGCCCATAATTTGCCTCTGCCTTCCTTTAAGAGCCGACCAGTCTATATTGGGTGCCCTGGACGAGTTCTTTAGGGGCAACACCTGTAGATAAGAAGACAAAGCAACACGATGCAAATATAGCTACATCAAATGTCCCATGAAACTATCTGGGAAGATGACCTGGTCCACAAATTCTTAATGAAGTCAGATGGATGTTTCAGCTGAAAGGCACAAATATTTCAGCTTTGTTGTAAAGAGGCATAAGGCAACTATGTCACTCGGATGAACTACAAGAACAAAAAGAAGAAGCAGATGTGCATGCAACACTAAAGTATTGAAACAGTCTGAACAACTAGAAATGGATTTATTTTTATTATTAACAACCAAGACTTTACAGCTGGGGAACTCTAAAGAGAATAAGATTCTATTTTATGTGTAAATATGTGTGAATTTGGCCGTTATAGTCTCAAATGAAGGCTTTTTAACAATAGATTTTTACTGCTCTAAAATGTCCCTTATTTAAGTCTGTTACTTCATTAACTGATGTCTGCACAGACAAGGGGGACTGAAGTAGTATGGCATCCTCATTTGGGTTCACATATTTTCTTGTCATTGCTATTCCTGGGTATAGAATACTGGGTCTTCACAAGCATGTCAGAAAAAGTGGTTAATTCAGGGTTTGCTGCAGTGAAATGTGTTGGGCTGAAAGGTACTAACTTTGCTTTTAAAGATGAACAGAGAAATTTCATGACGGAATAACTAATATGGAACTTTGGGAGAGAGCTAAACAAATTCCAGTCATTATGAGGTGAGAACAGAACATTGTGTTGGCACACACTGAGATCATCTTATAGCAGTTTAACTAGAATATCCTTGCACAGGAATCTGCAAAGTCATAGGAAAACAAGCAGACCAGAAAACACACTACGAGAAGAATTAATAAGGTGGAACAAATGGAAAGGAAATGGAGTGAGCTGCACGTGATGACAAAGTATAGGACAACTTGAATTTGTTGAAGGTCGAGGCTCCATTGGAAGGTAAAAGAAGAAGAATATTTTTTACAAGATTTTGATTTGCATCTAAAAAGCTGCAACATGCACATTTAGTTTCATATAAGGAAACTTGACCGACATCTATTTTTTTCTCCTCCAATCAGATCGGGTATTTTGTGCACTTCATCGACTGCCAGAGCTGCATCAATGTGAGTTTAATCATAAGGAAGATGGACGACGTGAAGCTAGGGAAAAAATGATCAAACCTACACGACATCTTGGGCCTTCCTATCGTAGAGAGGATCACTCATGATGCCACTGGTCTGGGCTGGGCATGCTGCTACAATGTTCTAAATATATCATTTTACTGTTGCAGCTTTTAAAGGACAACACTATTGATGTTCATGTGCTGCTGTTAAGGAGAATTGGATATGAATGCTTATTACTTATTTCCTGAAACCACACACATGTGAATTCCTGTTTCCCGTTTAGTCATTTCTAATGTCACCTATAATTCAGGTTTCACATACCCTGTGCTAAGAGCTTTATCTCTCATGTGTGCCCCCCCCCCCCCCCCCATCCTTTTTCCTGACTTTATAGTGTTTTTCCCTTCCTATTTTAAAAGGGTTTCTAATGTTGTAGGCAGGCATCTGAAATACTATTTAATAATGGAGTCACACATTGTGTTCCACATATGACCAGCAACAGTTATATCATTCTAATTGTGGTTAACTTTTAATACTTCTGTTTGATTAAATATGTTATAAAATCTTTGTTATGGTGGTTCATATATTGAATGTGATGATTAAATGGTGTCTGTATGTAAGTTTTGTTTGTTTCTGAAACACAAGCTCAGTTGTTCTGAGATCTGCTGTTGTCAGGTTGGAAAGATTCCCCCCCCCCCCCCACCACCCCAGGTTTTCAGGCATGACAGTTGACCTATTTCAGGATACAGATTTTTTGCCATATTATAAAAATCCTAGGTTATAATGCAAGGAGATCACTGAAGTCAGGTTGAAAGTTGAAGCCTTGCAATTTAGGTTGAGTGAAGTACCTGTGTCCATTTCGCTTACCTTCTCATTGTTTCTGTTGAACTTAGAATATTACTCTCCCCCACGTAATAGTGTCTTTGTTCAACTTCAGAATGTGACTTTCACAGAAAGTTTCTTTCAAAAACACAGGAGTTATCCAAACTTTTGATTCAATGAATCATAGCCATTGATAAATTGCTTATACTTTTGTATCATTGCTAGCTTTGCAACATCTTTTACGTGTATGTTTGAAACAAAAACATTTTTGGGAGCTCTTGGTTTTCTCCATAAAAAAATTTTTTGAAAGAAATCTCCTTTGTTGAGACTGATTGTTGTAGTGTTGCATTGATTCCTATGAAGTAGTGATCTATCAAAAGTTCTCACTATATATCTGCACATTTTCTGTGCCCCATGCTAGCACTGTGGAGCAAGGTATTGAAAGTATCTCCACCATCTGTCATCATCAGGGTTGCCTGGTGTTGAACTCAAAAGTGTGTTGTCTGTGCTGTTGACTCCAGAGTATGTTGTCTAGTTTTGAACTCAAAAGTGTATGTTAATTCCAGATATGTTGTGTGGGGTGTTGAGAGCAAAATAATAATATTGACAGCATAACCACTGGATGCTATCGCCACTGATGGTTAATGGCCATTTCCTCAATACTGAAAATAATGCCTGGATATTTACATCTGCTGAAACTTTCTGAAGTGGTTTGTGAAAGATTCATAGTCTTGTCTCTCTACATTTGCATCACTTTTATGGCATCACATGGTTAATAGCATGAAACCATTGTTATGAAGGTCGGGAACATTTAATTCTACTGTTGGGCGAATCAACATTTGCTTGCCTTCTCTCGTACAAATGAGAGCAGCTTCAGAGATGTTTAACTCAGGCCATGCTCCTTCATGTGCACTATCACCTCATTTGTTTTTTAATTGTACAGTGAACACATAATGAGATAAGTCATGGATATACCAGGAAGTGTGGTTGGTGGTCATAACAGCCCAAGTTGTGCTGTTGATACAGTCTTGATAGTGACATATGAGAAAGGACTACAGGGATTGATGGATGCAGTGGTGGTAGACAGTGATCAAATGAATTTGAACTTCAATAATAAGACGACACAAAAAAAGTGCCTAAATGTTTAATAAAAGTCAAAGGCTCTATTTTAGAACAGGTACAGAAATTTAAGTATCTGGGCACATGGATAGCATCTAATGGAAGATGTATCACAAAGATAAAGAACAGAATAGGACTTGCCAAAACTGCATTTTATAAAATGAAAATTTTATGCAATAAATCCATGTCATTAAAGGTTAGGAAATAAATTCTCACATTTTATAAAGATCCAATTTTAACATATGGCTGTGAATCCTGGACAAATAATGAACAAGCCAAACAATTTCTTGAAGCCTCACAGAAGTGATTTTACAAAATTCTTAGAGGATTCCTTGGAAAGCCAAAAAAAAAAAAATCAACTCAGATGTTTTGAATGAAGCCAGGACTCAAAGACTGACTTATCACAAACACACAAAAAAAAGAGACATTCAACATCCTTTGGTCATGTTAAGAGAAGAAAGAAACTGTATCATGTTTTGACCACTGAAAAGATCTGTGGAAAGAAACAGGAAGACAGCATGAGAAGATTCTTGTCAGCCTTTTGTTATGGCATTGAGGGGTGTCGGCACGTAAGCTGATGCATGCAGTTGCAGATTGTGGATTGTGTGCCCATGCCAGTTGATAAGGCACTTGATGATGGTGGGATGTTTTAGAGAAGGAATGGTACACAAAGATAATGTAAACGGACATTAGTTATGTAGAAATAGAACAGCCCAATGTTTTAGGGAAGGAGTGTTACATAAAGATAATGTGAATAAAGAAGTGTGAGATGGAGCAATGGTTTAGTTGATTTGCTGTATATCCTATAATGGTCATTATGACATTTGATTCAGTCTCAGCGTTGGGTTTACCTTGTTGATTATAGAATTCATCTATGTTTTATAGAAATTGTTTGGCCATCAGGTCACATTTACCCGTACTGGCATCCAGAAATAATGATTAGGTAAGTCAATGGTTACACACCAAGTATGACATTGCCATAGACTGCAGTCTTAGCTGTTACACATCTTTCAGTGCATCCCTTGGTACTTGAGTATGTCTGTTTACATTTCTGTCTGTACTGATGCAAGAATAGTGTGACCTAATGATCTTTTTCAGTTGAACTCGTGAAAAAAATGTCTGTTGTTGGGGTATATTTTGAGTTGTTTCATCAGCATGTATTAGAATGTTTCATACCAGTGAAAGGTGTAGCTTCTGCAGTTTTGTTAACATGTTTATATGAATGGATGGTGTACTACATTTATTATAGTCAGCGTTTCACTTATGAGCTGTCATTTTTTTGTTTTTTTGTGAGGTTATTTTTAAAATGGTATCATTTAGAATTATCATCTTTCCCCAGCTCTTCTCTTTTGCTCTGTTATCTGGAAATCTGTAATTATTTGCATAATGCGCAGTTAAAAGAAAATTTAAATACTGTACTCACCAGAAGAAAACTGCTAATACTAATTAGAAGTCCATGCTGTACTAGTAGGTGTGAAGTTAATTGACCTTGAATATAAAACTACGTCAGTTAAAACATTTCAGGTTTAAGGTCTACAGATTTCAGAGAAAATATTGATTATTAGATGGGCACGGGAAATTACTCCTTGAAGTACACAAGGTGGAAGTGCTGGCGAGAGACCAAGTTTCTCCAGGCAGACCGTGGCGTTCTGCAAAGGATCTGCTACATGATGATGATTCTTTCGTTTTTCTTACATATGCTCAGAAATTGTTTTATTGTTCTCTTGAACTGCGTTTGTGAGAGTGATGCATTGAACAGAGCATTTTTTATTAGAAGCCATAAACAGAGAGTCGCATGACTATGTTTTGATTAGTAGCCAGAAACATAGTTTCGCTTGGCTATGCTTTGATAAGAAGCCAGGAACAGCATCACTTGATTGTATGTATGCTTTGTTTAGCAGCCAGATACAGAGCGTCGCTTGACTGTATGCTTTGATTAGACAGACACACAGCTTTTGGCCAGTATTTGACTGTGATATTTATATTACGGTAAAAGGAAACATTCGATCAGACACTGTAGACAAACCCAGTTTTCTCTTTAAGATTTTTAAAATAGCCAGTCATAACTTTTTGCTTGTTACATGCTTCATTACAAATAGAACTGTCCATCATAATACATTAGAAAAATCTCCTGTAGATTTGCTGATGTATGTAGTCTCACAGTGCAAAACTGGAATTGTATGTCTCACCTCTTGTCTGATCATGATATTTGTGTTGTATTTCTCTTACCTTGTGTGTCGGATACATCCCTTTTAACCGATGTAAAAAAAATATTCCAAATAGAAAAAAAAATAAAAATTGATATTTTTTCAAATTTTGATAAATGACATTCAAATGTAAGATTGTAATACCGGTTTTTCATGATATTTAAAATAGATCGTTGAAATCTGTTGTGGCATGCAGTAAACGGGCACAATGCAGCTATGTAGAAAACAAACATGTATTGGATGAACAGGGAAGAATTCTAAGTTAACTACATCTGTGAAGTATATCAACATGATCTGTAGAATTACGAGTTACCCACTGCGTTTGAGTTTCCTTGCAAATTTCTGGCTTTTTCAGGTTATCACATGTAAACACGAGGGCAGAACTGTCACATAGATTTTAAATATTAATGCACCATTGTTTTGATTCTGTATTGTCCAATGTGTATGGAAGTTTCTTGGTGGAAATCTCATGATTGGCAATGGAATTAGAACTTATCTCCTTATTTCTACAAGCTACTAAAAGCACTCTTACTAGCTTGATAACAGTTTTAAATCATGTGTCTATCATTGTCATTTAGTAAGAGAAAAGTCTGTTTAGGATGTTTGTTTTCGTGTTCTTTCTGGTTTGTATCCTTTTTCGCCAGACAGACTGTTCACATGATTCACAAAGATGTTGGCTGCCGTTGGGATTTAAAGTGTTAGGTCTTCACATACTTGAAAAGGCCAGTTAGCTATTTCTCTTCATACCAACCTTTCCTTATGGGCAGTTTAAAAAAAAAAACTATTTGATAACTTATTTTGGGACATAAGGTTTACCCTAGGGCCATTCTGATAGGAACAATTAAAGCAGCCAGCACCGGAGATTGAACCCTGACCGCTATTTGGATGAGCAAGTGCACTAATCATTGTGCTATTATGGCTGCTATTGTAGACAGAACTTGCTGTATACACATTAAATGAGAAACTTATTAGGTCACATGTTTGCACACTTAAAAGCAGCTGTAAAATATAATGTATATAGTTTGTAGGTCAACACATGAAGCTAAAACTAGTAATAAGTTTCATTTATAACACTGCAGATATTTGTGAATATTTTCACTCCATTCACTTTATTATTTTTGTGGGGGGGTCGGAAACTGGGTGCCATGATTCATTGCTCTAATTAAGGCATTCAGCAGTCGGAGCATGACTGTTTCACATTTGTTGCTGCTGTTCTTTATGTTTTAGTTTGTTTTTTTAAACAAGTGATTTTGGCGCACTTTGTTGCCAGTGCGCCATCTATGATTACACGGAACAAGCACTTATAACATTGTTCTGTTTGTTAAACAAATTATTTGTGATAAAGATTATAAAGAATATATGTATTTACATATATTCTGATTGCTTTAACCTAAACACTTCCCTTTCTGTTTTCTTGATTGTTTCTCATCATTAATTACAGTTGTTATTGTTAATACTTACGTTAGTGCAAAGTGTCTTGGTTGATTACTATGTTTAAATGTGTTGCTTATAATTCATTAATTGATAGAAATTCAGTTTTGGCTACACATACAAATTTAGTCATTTGTTCTCAGCAGGATGTACAGTATATATGTATAGTAGTGTAGTTACAGTTTCCATCCTTTTTTGCTTCTCAGTTATAGAAATAGAGAAATGAAACAATAGGCTCTCTGTCCTTTCTTCATAGATGTGCTACATTCAGTAATATTCAAGAGCTCCAAGTATATGTCTGGCTGGGTATTGATTATAATGGACAGCAGAAATCATACATTGTGTGTATATGACATTGTGTACATTGAAGGCCATTCAAGCTGCTGCTGACTTCAGATTGCAGAGAATTGAATCCTAGCTTGATCATATCAACTGCATGACTCTGCTGGTTTGTCAGTTATTGTGTGTCTAAATATTAACCATGTTTCATAATACTGGGTGTGAGTATGATGGATAATTTAATAATAAATTGTATGTTATCACAAACAAAATAATGTTACAGGTCTTTAAAATAAATGCATAACAATTGTGTTTTAATATAATTTTACAAATACCATTTATCTCTGGACACATGCTTTAATTTCATCTTTGAGTAAACTTGAGTGTGTCTACAAATATTTCTACTTGAGTTCAGGTGACTTGCCTATGTATAAATAAATTGCTGTCCTTTGGTAGACATGAAAGCCAACTGTGTCACACATGCACAAAGTATATGACATCTGGGCATTGGGTGTCAGTTAGCAGTGCAGAAGGATTGGCTTCTTTGTGCTGTATTTCCAGGAAGGTTGTGTTTTTGAGTGGTCTAATATGTTCAGTTGCTGTCATCTGTAATTTCAAATAATATCTCTTGGATAATTTAGAGAGATGGCCACAAATTCCTTCCATCAAATGCACTGGTTTTAAGACTGAATATGTATCATCCATGCAATAAATGTGAGATTTTATAACAATCATGGGGTTTATTCACTGAACTACCAAGAGAGAAGAGTTCATTCATAAATATATAGTTATGAAAATGTAGACTGATCTTGTCAGAACATATATGCACACTGAATACATTATTTAAACTTAAACATCTTAATCAGAAATATGTGTGTGTGTTCAGTTCTGATTCTTTTCATCCTAATTCCAACCGAAACAAAGAGTTTACTAACATAATGTTTCTTCTTCTTCTTCATGTTCACCGGCTGTAAACTAGAGTGGAAATTTCTGGTTGTTCGTCCACTTCTAGTTATTAATCTTTCCAGAACTTAAGTCACATATATGTGCACATCCATTTTACAGATCTGGCTTATTAGTACGCAGACTTTTGGTTCCTTGCCTCTCAGGCTGATGCACTCTGACTTCAAAGCAAAGCTCTAATTAGTCTACTCTTATGGCAAGCTTGTTAGGGAGGCAGTGGGTCTATTCTTGTTTTCCCTCTAATGGGTCCCGGGTAGAAGGTTATTTAAGATATAGATATTTCACTGACTTTATTTCCTGTTAAGTACATTGAACTTGTTATGGACTTTTATAAAGAAAATATTCTTAATTTGTATAATGTGCTTCATAAATTCTGTAGCTGTTTTCTGTTGAAGTGTCTTCTAAAGCTAGGTCCAAGGAATTTTGGGGGTCAGCTGTTTATTTTGTAGCTTGCAGTAGAACTGTCCCCTCAAAATTTCACAGGACCATAATTAATTGGCTGACTTGAGCATACACAATACAGCAGCTTTTGAGGCACAGAACATATTCTGATTTAGTCTAGACTTTGAGATAGGAACACAGGTCAAGTAAAAGCAAAACAGCATGTGTTTGGAAATACCCTGTGATTATTGATGGTATACAGCCATACATTTACAAAAAATGTACCAATTATGTGGAATCAGTCTCATCTGCCCAATAATTCTTGCTGATGAAATACATGGATTTAGCTTTCAGCCGGCATGAAGTGCTTATGTTCAGATAATTAAAATGGATAATGAAGTGCCCAGATATTTGCAGCTTACCCAAAGACAGTAGTGAAAAAATTATAGAAAGGCTGAGAAATGTAAATATAGTTTATTAGAATACAGTAGCATCATCCAGGAATTGTGTGCTTAAATAAAGGTTACACTGGCACTCTAGAGAGAAAAACAAAGCAGTGTTTTCCCGTTGTAAATTTGAACAAAGACACAAACAATAGATTATACAATTTATTGCCTGGAATATTTCGCTATCTTGTTAGGTGCATACTACAGTAACCATTAAAAAAACACACCAAAGTACAAATCAACCTCACTCAATAGCAATTGCACGTTTTACTAGGGCAGTCGCAATGTTCAAACCATTGTTAAATCAGTGAGGTACCTTCTTGACTTCCCTACAATGAACTACAGGATCAAGATGTGGAGGGCTCATGCATACCACAAGATAAGCTGAGATCTGAAGCACCCTTTGCACCCCATGCTCTTCAAAGAAAAGGGTAAATGGCTTAAAAGGGGCAAATCATAGCTGGTCAGGGCAGAGGATGACATCATGCAGGTTCCCAGCCTTACAGACATCCATCCAGGTAAGGAATGGCTCCCAACTGCTGTCAGTGACGAGGTATGCGCGCTTATCAGTGACAAGTCAGGTGAGACAGATGTGGTATCTTCACAGACAGGTCCATTATACAAGGACTTAAGAGTACATGGGCATTTACAGCTGACTCTTCAGGCAGAACAATTCAAGAAGCCAGCGGTGCCTTCTCCATTAATACCGGCAGCATGGCGATAAAGGTGATGGCGGTGACACAAGCTTTCATGTGGCTAGAATCACAGGACTGTTCCCGTGCGTGTGTGTGCTGAATGATTCTTTGAGCATGATCCGGAAGGTCGAGGCAGGCTGGTTACGAGACAGTGATTTGAGTCATTACAAAACTCTCCTGTGTGTGCAGTTACTCTCATATTCTTGCCAGGGATGCAGGTGTTGTTGCTAATTAAAGAGCCGATAGACTGACTGTCAGGTGCTGCATTAAATGAAGATGGCTGGCCCATGGATCATGCAGACATCGTCATTGCCGTTAGAGAGATAGGACATTCTGAGGATTTTGGAAGTAACATGTCAACATCACTGCTAAGAATATGAGAATTGGGAGTAAAGAATGCACACCCAAGCATGAGAAGCACACTGGACGCATACAAAGTCTTGTTAACCAGTATAGGACTGGCACTATTAACCGTGCGACGCTGATGAATATGTTGAGAGGGGAATCTGAGCGCCTATGGATGTGTCAGGAGTGCTGTGAAGATAAATTAACTCATAACTCATTGTTAAAACATGGAGTCGCTTTTGAGTTTGGTGGAATTTGTTCTTCAGTTATGAAGGATTCACTTATTTGCTTCATTTGTTTGATTGTTACTGTTGTGTACACCTGACAAGATACAGTGAGCTTTGCCAGGCAATAAATTATGCAATCTATTGTTAATTTCTTTATTTAAATAAGAGAAACAGTACAGAATCAATACACATTTTGACAGCAAATAAATGCTTATTTAGAATGTCATGTGATGCCTTACCAAAAGAGGGAAAAGGTGTGGGCCTATAGTAGACTCAGAACATGTAAGATAATATGAGACATTCTGTAACAGGATCAAATGTCTGTGATCAAGGCGTTTAGAAGAGTGAGAAGCAGAACCTTGTATCTTTTTCTTCATTGTTTGGCCGACGTAAATATGTTGTGCCTATTTACAGCTAAGCTGCAGTCTTTGCACTTTTTGGCCGACACAGTGAGGGATATTTAACAGTCTAATTTCTGTGTTGGCTTCATCATCTCCCAATCCGCAGGTGTTGTTCCTAGAGAACAGCCCCTTGCGAACTGGTCTGTACCAACGAAAGGCAGGGGTGGAATATGGAAATTCTCACCATCCAAGTCACTGAGGCGATGGATGATGCCATGGTACTGGGCTCACCCAAGATATCGTCACCTCCTGCACATGACTGCATAACCTCACATTTGTATATTAAGGCTTCAAATCTCAGTGGTCAGCAGCCATTAGTGATCCACTGGTAGCAGACCACAGGCTTCAGTTACCTTCACAAAATTAGCATCTTCCTGTGTTGTCATGTTACATTTCTCTCTTTGCTAATGTTACCTTTCACATGAATGCCCACCAGGGTACTTTGTGTAGCATTTATAAAAAGCATGAATCAGACATAGCTTTCTTGTATTTCACTCAAACGGATGTGGCCAGGTAGCAGATGTTTGAACATTTTGTGTCGTAAAATAGGATCTTTAAGCGAAAGACATCTGAAACTTTGCTGTCAGTGGACGGACGTTTGAACCAAAGTTTGTCATTTAATAGGATACTTGACTTCATTCATATTCCAAGAGTTTTTGATGGATGTTGTCATCCATGCATTCGGGTTTGGCTGATGAGTGCCGCAGCATTTCTTGGCCACTACATCTCTGTTAGCCATAAAAACACAAATTAATTGGGAAATTGCACAAAAATTCTTTTGTGAGATATAGTATATGACAAATACAAAAAACATCCGGCTGCAGTTAAATGTGTGACCAACTATAGCAGGCTAAAGTTCATTTAAATAATTCTTTAGCAGGTCCTTAGCAAAACGTTTCTGCCTTCATGGTCTGCCTGCCTGAAAGAAACTTGGGTCTCTCAGCGTCCCTACCTTCCTCACTTTGGTCTTCAAGGAGTCCTGTGTCTATCTTCATGTTGGCTGGTCCCTGCCCCTCCTTCCTGATACCATACCTTCTAAATTTTTCCATACCGCCATGGCACTTGATATGACCAAAATATTCCAGCCACTGCTGCCCATCAAGTAATGGGTCGCAAAATGTTCCTTCCCACAACGCTGAACGGCAGAAGTGGAAACTGATGATGATAAATTACAGTGAAAAGTGTAAGGAGTCATTTTCTCCTTGAGCAAAAGAGAAACATTGCCAGAAGAATAAGGTGCAACATTAAACCAGCAATTAGGAGTTGCATTGGCGTAATGGCTAGAGAGTCGCTGCAGATCGGAAGGCCGTAGGTTTGCTTCCTGGAGGAGCCGGACTTTTCTTCAAAATTGACCTTGGCTCTTAGGTAGACCCAGCCTTGAATGGGTACCAGGAAGTAGAGGCGGCCAGCATGATGCTGACCAAATCACCCATCTTGTGTCGTTGGTCTATAAAATGTAGGAAGATGTGTGTCTAACCCTATATGCCTAAAGGCGTAAAAAAGAATCCTTTACTTTAAACCAGCAATTGGAGGAGAGCAGTTTGGTTTTGTTGAAGATAAAAGCTCAAAACAACGCTATGTTTATCTTGAGAAAACCTACAAAATAATGATTAAAATTAAGAGATCTGTATTTGTGGTTTGTTGACTCAACTATAGCATATGATAAAGTGAAACATGAAGTTGTCAGAATTTTGGAAACCTTAAATATTATTGGTAAAGATTTTAGACTAGAACGAAAAACGCACTGGCAACAAGAAGCAGTCATAAGAATTGACAACAAAGTGGGAATTTTCCAAAATGTTAAACAGCAGGGACGTATACTATCACCTGATTTATTCAATTTCTACAGTGAAATAATAATGAGATCCATGCATGGTATGCTATCAATATCAGTTGATAGGCACATTATGAACAACCTGCAATATGCTGACGACTTAGTTGTGACTGCTAAAAATTCCACACTACTGCAAGAAATGATGGACATAATTGTAACAGAAACAGGGTCTTAGTTTCAACTGCACAGTGGAAAAAGTACAGTGATTACAAAGAGAAATGGACCCTTCAGAATGCAGCATTAAAGTATATGGGATAATCCTCAAGCAGGTTGATATATTTGAGTACTTGGGTGCAGTGATAACAGCAGATGGAAGGTGTATTCTTCTTCACCTCTTTTACTGCTTCGGGTGTTGAACGATATATAAGCCTCTGCTTCTTGCCCTCCTGGCTGCCTCAACTATAGACACAATGTGCAGTTGTATAGTTTCTCTGGTGTTATCTTTCTGTATTGTTTGTTGTCTACCTTGTGATCGGCATTCTCCTCTTTTGGTGTATGTCTTTTATGGTATGATGGAAGATGTATAAGTTAAATGTAGAATATCTCAAGCAAAGGCAGCATTTTACAAAATGAAGAATGCTGCATGCAATATATCTTTGTCAGTTGAGGTGAGAAACCGAATTCTCTCTCAGGAGCTAAATAAATCCTACCCTTACATACGGAAGTGAATCATGAACAGTTGGCTGATAAGTAAAAATTTTTGTGGAAGCAGCTGGGATGTGGTTTTATAGATAAATGATGAACACTCTGGACAGATAAAGCGAGTAATGAAGATGTCGAGAATTGAAAGAAACTAATTCATGAAGACAACTGAGTGCCTACATCAGGAGACAATCTACATTCTTTGGTCGGTCATAAGAAGGAGAAAACTGGAGTACATTGTGACGGTGGACAAATTTGATGAAAAACAAACATGTCAGACTGAGCATGAAGATTTGATTCAAGAACTGACATCACAGCACTCGGGGCATTCCCGTAAGCGCTCCATCCCTATCTTCAGCAGCCAGCGAAAAGTTCCGATACTAATAGTGCCAGTAGCTTTCTGATTAAACGTCCGTATTGTCTTTCCTCTGAGCCTCGAGCATCTGCCAGAACCTCTCGTCACCCCCAACTGCATCAATCTCACCAGACTGTGGTGATCCATCTGCTCCTCTGAATTGTGAATGCTCTCCCACAAGGCACTAACCACATCTGCCCTATCATGTAGCATGAAGATGTGTGTCTAAACTGAAAGTACAGGAGACAGAAGGTTGTGGATAGACATGACATAAAAAGGGCTGATGAAGACTTTTGGTGATGAAGACTTTTGGCCTAATGGATCTAAATGTTCAGTTCTGCTTGACATAAACTAAAACACAACAGAGCAGGTGGCATCACAGCTAGTGCAAACAAGACTTATTTCAAACATAACATAAAGAGGAACACCAACAATGTTTTTAAATGTGTATAATGTCTCTTGTATTCCATCAGAACATGACTGCTGTTACAAATGTAGCCATAAAGTTTAAATGTAATAAAATAAAAAGCTCAAATAAACCAGTTCAATCACAGACTGACATGTAGAAAAACTTCCTTGCAGCCCTTCTGTTCACAATCAAGTCTGGCTAGCAGTGCTCGTCATTTAGCTGAATATGTTCACACATTTTCTGGTCACAGCTATTTTTTGGTTATAAGCTAACAGGCATCAGTTTGTCCAAGCATTTCCCTAGTTAGTTAATGGCATGCTTTGACGGTTACACTTCCTTTGTTTGTCCTTTAACATTCTGTAAAGTCATTTTTAGTAGGCCAATTTGTTTGTGTGTATGGGCTTTTAATTTTTCTTTGATTTTTTTGTTTACTACGCAAACCTTGGGCGTTTGATCAAAGTTTGCAATTGACAAATTGCTGTCAATGCAACCAGTTCTATTTCTTTCCAATTTATTATCTCATAGTGCTTTCTTTCCTCTATTCTTCCCCACTGTTCCAGCATGGATTGCTGAACTATCTCTTGAATTTCCATCATGTTATTCTTTGCACAAATTATCCAAATACATTCCATGTAGATTTATGAAACAATATTTTCAGCACTACTGATCTTGAGAATTCTTTACTACTATTTTTCCAAATAATGTGAATTTTAAATTGCCTTAATACATTTTTCTAATTAATGATATACTGAAAATGTCTTGCACAAGCATCCACTTTGCTGAGAATGTGAAAACCTAAACCTATGTAAACTTTCATTTTAAAAACAAACAAAAACTTACAGTCTACTCACGGGAATCTTTTTTTTAAATCATGGTTATATAAATGATAGTTTATAAAGCAATAAATCACACTAACAGAGCAGTATCCCAGTAACATAAATTTCACCCTTTCATTGTAAATATCTTTGGTCCAAACTTGCTATACAAAATAAGAAAAATATGCAGCTGAACAAAGATATGGCTACAGTTCTTCCTTGCGCTCAATTTTCAGCAGTTCCACTTCAAAGACTAGAGTTGAACCACCTGAAAGAAAACTTTATATATATATACATATATACACACACACACACAATAAAAGTACTTTGGCTAAACAATGGAAATCCTGTCTCAAATCTCTCATCTGATTTTCTGACAAAGTTGGTGCTGCTTATACTATTTGCTACCAAGCTATGTAAGTTCCCTCACACATTTTTCTGTCTACCTTTGCTCTTCTTGTCTGGTCTTTCCCAGCATAAAGTTGATTTCATTTGTCAATATACCTCATACACTTCTCAAATGTTTTTTCCTTATGGTTTTGATGAGTAAGTGGTAGCTCTAAAAGCATCAATATTGTTTAAAAACATAGATTTGTATTTACAGCTACTGCTGTCAATACTTCTGCCGGCATATGGAAACCCATAAGAAGTCTATTCACTACCAAACATAAAGTATTATCACAAATGTTTGACATCAGGACCTGCTCCAACTGCTGAGATATGTTCAACAATTCACCAGGACCTGCTCTAACTGCAAACTTAACTGCTGAGGTATGTTCAACAATTCACCAGGACTTGCTCTAACTGCACACTTAACTGCTGAGGTATGTTCAACAATTCACCAGGATTTGCTCTAACTGCACACTTAACTGCTGAGGTATGTTCAACAATTCACCAGGATTTGCTTTAACTGCACACTTAACTGCTGAGGTATGTTCAACAATTCACCAGGACTTGCTCTAACTGCACACTTAACTGCTGAGGTATGTTCAACAATTCACCAGGACTTGCTCTAACTGCACACTTAACTGCTGAGGTATGTTCAACAATTCACCAGGACTTGCTCTAACTGCACACTTAACTGCTGAGGTATGTTCAACAATTCACCAGGACTTGCTCTAACTGCACACTTAACTGCTGAGGTATGTTCAACAATTCACCAGGACTTGCTCTAACTGCACACTTAACTGCTGAGGTATGTTCAACAATTCACCAGGACTTGCTCTAACTGCACACTTAACTGCTGAGGTATCTTCAACAATTCACCAGGACTTGCTCTAACTGCACACTTAACTGCTAAGATATGTTCAACAATTCACCAGGATTTGCTCTAACTGCACACTTAACTGCTAAGATATGTTCAACAATTCACCTGGACCTGCTCTAACTGCACACTTAACTGCTGAGATATGTTCAACAATTCACCAGGACTTGATCTAACTGCACACTTAACTGCTGAGATATGTTCAACAATTCACCAGGACTTGATCTAACTGTACACTTAACTGCTGAGGTATATTCAGCAATTCACCAGAACTTGATCTAACTGCACACTTAACTGCTGAGATATGTTCAACAATTCACCAGGACTTGATCTAACTGTACACTTAACTGCTGAGGTATATTCAGCAATTAACCAGGACTTGCTCTAACTGCGCAATCAACTGCTGAGATATGTTCAACAATTATGTTTTCAAGATCACAGGTTAGGTACAATAATAATTACTACAAATCTGTTTAACCCTTAAGCATAAGAACATGTCAGCTAATTTCCCTTGCTGTTTGGCTGGCTACACACAAGAGGCACATCGTGCCTGCTACTAATGTGACTAGCTTTATTTAGAATTCCTCATTTCAGCAGTTGTCATCATGGCTGCCAAATTTGGTACTTTTGTACAAACATGGCACTATTTAATTCTCACCAAGCAAAACTATTTTTAGTACCATGCCCGATGTTTAGGTATGTTTTAGTGTTCTCTCTGCTTGACAATATTACGATACAAATTGGTCTTCTTTGAAAACCCTAATAATACAAACTGAAACAAAATGGTACCGAAATGATGTATCGACCCAAAAAAATAATTCAATTCTGACTAAATATAAGGAAAATCAGTGTACGTGTGTGTGTTTTAATATTCTTCTTCAGCATTCAGAGCCCTTGAGGTTCACTGCTGCAGAAATCACTCGCTTCCATCCGTCTCTCTGGTTAGCCTTCTATTTCCAGCTGGTGACACCAAGTGTTTGCAGGTCTGTCTGGACATTATCTCTCTATCGTCTTCTCTGTGGTCTACAACCCATCATCTCCCTTGTGTATACAGCTTTTACTTCTCTTTCATCTGACATTTTTTCAATATGCCCCAACCATTTCAGCAAAAATATTCTGATCTTGGTGTTGCGAGACAGTTTGACTTCAGCAGATGTTGAAGGGCAAAGTATACTTTATTTTTAGATTGTATTATAGAATGTATTTCTTCTCTCAGCATGTTGGAGCAGTTGAAGTTTGCACCCAGGTACTTATTTGTATCCGTTAGTTTGATGTGTGTGTTTTAATGGTTTTCTTTATTTACAAATTAAAAAGTAGGTACATTTTCAAAATTAAAATTGCTACTATTTCCCCCAAAAATTTTTGACAGCCCTGGGTGTAATCAAGAAAAGTCATCAGGGCATCTGCATCCAATTACTTGGTGCTTTTAAACCACATACCAGGTTAGTTGAGTATCCTTTACAGGACGTTGCAGAACCAACCCCAACAGCCCCTGGCTGTTGTGTGGCTTTTCTAGGCAAATTTGCGTCTAGTAGTTTGCCATTGCTTTCTGGACACCACTGTCGAAACTAATGCAAGGCGCATGGCCCGCAGCTGGGATCAAACCCAGCATCTCGGCATTATGAAGCATTCGCATCGACTTAGCCACAGAGCCGACAAACCATATGCCAGCGCTGCTAAATTAATGCAGATTATTATATGAGCTCCGGTCCAATAGTGTAACTTTCTGTATCAGCTGCAGTCCATCAGTGTAAATTACTGCATCAGCTCCATTATAAATTATCATGTATGTCTTCCAGTCTCAGCACTCATTCTATCCTGAGTATGATGGTCACCATATGGTCATAAATACTGGGGTAGTAGCTATCCCAGGTGCAGAACTCACAAATAGAAAGCACGCATTAGGTCAGTTTTATAATCTCATAGAGAACATTTAACTAGCCCTGAATATAAAGATATGTACACAAACCACTCTAGATATTTACCTGGGATCTTTGGAGGTGAGCCTCTGTCTCCATACCCCATGTCTGCAGGGATTACTAGTTTTCTCTTTTCCCCCTGACACATACTGTGGATGTGACAAATGCACTGATAGTTTGAACTGAACATGAAATTACAATCAGTGCATTATATGAGCTTATATGAGAAATGAATTGAATAATACAAAAATCATGTTACTAAGAACTCATAGTTCATGAAACATAATCACTGGACACCCAGTTTATTGTGAAACAATTTGATGTACAAGATTCTGACACACATACTCAAAACGCTATATTTGGCTTTACAAACAGACACAATGGAACATTTCAATCAGTCTTTATCCTTGAATAAAACAACATAAATCATACAAGACAAGCGCAAACAAGAAACTAACAGAGGAAAGAGACAGAATGGTGATGCAACATAAAGGAACAAGGACTGTTGCGAAATAAAACACAAGAGAGGGAAAAAACTTGAATAACAAGGAATGTCCATTTACTCTCTTTCTCATTTGTTGTGCTGAAAGATTCTGTTTGCTTTATTTGTTGATAAAGACAGGTTAAATGTTTGGTTGTATCCATGTACATCATCTCGGCTATCTTTCGAATAACGGGCACATATTATGGCGGCCAAAAACAGGGCCTCAGTCACGTGTCAACTGCGCAATTCCAGCGATCTAATTTGCGGTTTTCCGGCAACTACTGCCACTGCCGAGAGTATCCCCCACGCCGTTCACGTAGCGTGGATTGGGGCTGAACTAGATGGCTGGGACTCACGAGCAAAGCTGCAGGAGATGCGGAAGCTGCTGCTCGTGAGCCCCAGCCATCTAGTTTAGCCCCAACCCACGCAGCTCACTGAGCGGCGTGGGGATACCCTCGGTGGTGGCGGTAGCCGCCATAAAACCGCAAATTAGGTTGCCCGAAGGGCGCAACTGACACGTGACTGAGGCCCTGTTAGAGTGTTTTTGCGGCCGCCGAAATATGTGCCCGTTATTAGGAGGATAGCCATCATCTCTATTCACTTCAGTACCTCCCTAGCCATAGTTTATGTTGTGCTAATTAAAATGTTAGTGCCAGATTGGCTGCAGTCAGCGTTATTTGTAACACTTTGGATTTTCTTTAGCTATGGTGTTAGCTCAAATAAAAATAAAGCAAGGGTAATTAATTTGTGTTCTACCTTTCCTTACATATAAAGGAAAAGAATGGGGTGTTAAGCCATCTCTGATTAGGGAGAACACAGGAGATATTGTGTGCACACTAACTAGTTGGTATTTTAAATTGTAATGTTATTTTAACATGCTGATAAAAGCAGGAGAAACGCTAAAGACATGGAAAGACAGTTAAATGCATCCTAAAACAAAAGCATAAGGAAACTGGTGAACATTAAACAGGATAATTTTCAAGAAAGATGGAGAAATACGCCAAATGTTGGTATCAACGGTCACAAGACTAAAAGGATAGTGATGTACTGGGCATATCCTGAAGTGGACATAACACTCAAACAGGCACTGAAGCGGGAAACAGAAGGATAGAGGAAACAACATCTGGGGGAACCATTAAATGAACATTAATTATAGAGGCCATCAGTGCTGGACTGGTTTCCATGGAGAAACAGACTATGAGCCCTATCTGACAAATACAAAAATACTGAGTGGACCCAAAACCAGACAGGTCAATCTGTTGACCTGTCTTCACAGTTTTCCCACTAGCACAGCTTACACATGAATCAACAATTCACGACTTTGGGAGCAAGTGAACAGTGCAGAGGCACAAACAGAATCATCACAGTGAGAACAGTGAAGTGGGGAGTGACAAGGGAGTTCAGCGGACACTCAACGGAAACTAATCAATGAAGACAGCTACTGCACAAAAGCCTGAATAATCCCGAAGGGAGTAAACAGAAGAAGATCACTGGCACACACAGAAGGCACAACATGGCGGGACACTACAGTCAACGGATACACACGGAGTGGGGAAATGTGGAAACTGATTTGACAGCAGCAGACGCAAAGCAACTTCCATTAATTCTTTACTACACTGAGCTTATGCTGTAAGAAGCGCTCTACCTGGCTGGCAAAATTACAGGGCCAAAAAGTGACAGATTAAAATAATGCTGATATAAATACATCAACTGAACTAGTTTTAGAATTACTTCAGCAATCCTTGATCCCATCCTTTGATCACTTGTCCAGTTCCCAATGTAAAGACAAAAGGCTGATTGCGAGAAAGACTGCTATCGAACTCTGTACCATCCTCAAGCCTTCCCTGGAAGGAAAAAATAGACAGTTTAGGAAATAGAGAATACAAAATAAAAAAGGGTTACAAATAATGGGTCTGGCTTCAGGTGAAAATTAACACATATCTGTTCAATTCACCAGGGAACGTGAACTGATGTGAAAAAACAATCAATGCAAGGTGTGTAGCCGTTTACAGCTAGAAGCTATATAAATAGAAATGATCTCGCTTGCAGCACTGACCTTTTATTGATCACCTTAATTACAGCAAGGCTGAACAGTCCATACATACAAGCACTACACCAGCAGTGAATCAATGCTGCAGGTCATTACATCAGAAACCACTACTGCTAACCTGATTTCACAGGCACACAACAACAATAGGGTTGACAGATGACTACTTATTTTATTGAAGAAACAAAAATTCCCGGTCCCAAAAATGCTTTTATACTGCCTGTTTTTTTTTCAGTTTATGTGACTAATTAATTAATTAATATGTTAATGTAATGTTTAAATTGAAATTCACAATTTGAAATGTCACTGTGCCGCTGTGGTTCTTGTATGCTACTGGTGATAAACAAAAGTAACATATTACCCCCCCCCCCCCCCCCCCACCATATCTGGAGATATTAATGAAGATTTTTAAACAGAAAAATGACATCAATGGTGCAACATTAAATTATGAATGAACACTACCAACTATTAATATAAGATAATCGTGTCCACACTGTGGTACTAGGACTTTAGTACTAGAATTACAATGCTGAAAAATTATTTCTTGTGCATTTGCTCATTAAACTTTTCGGCTCTTTTTCAATACAGGCCGGTAGCTGGAAAGCCGCCGATCGGCTTAGTGGGAGTTCTCTTCCTTGGCTGCATTGCAAACACGGAGCGGAAAAGTCACGAATAAAAGAAGACAGTGAGGTCGACATCAGGGCTGCCAATGCTTGGGTGTGTCCCCCAGATCTGGGTGTTTTTTTACGCTTCGGGGGAAATCTGGCTGTGTTTTTTAGTAAATATATCCTTATATAACAGTGGTATTAGTTGCCACAGATGTGACTCCTGCAGATCTGTATGCCTTAATGACCGATACATTTGCGTGGTTAGGGGTAGGGTTAGGATTGGAGGTGACAATTTTGACGCAGGAGTTCCATATAATCGCGCACCATCACATACACACCCAAACAATCGAAGGACTGTGGATGCTACTCAAACGGACAATTCGCCACTGATTGGGTACCAGCCGGGCGCTATTGCCGTAATATTTGGGAGAATTCCAGTGGGGCCACTCCCACAAGCATCAGATTGTCGGCCATTATTTGGAACTCCTACGTCAACATTTTCACATCTAACCCTACCCCTAACCCAACGCCGCTAACCCTAAACCACCGTATGATGACTATGCAACCGTATGATGACAGGTACGTATGTCATTTGATTCGTGACTTTTCCGCTCCGTGTTTGCAATGCAGCCAAGGGAGAGAACTCCCACTAAGCCGATCGGCGGCTTTCCAGCTACCGGCCTGTATTGAAAGAAGAGCCAACTTTTCCTCAAAGCTGGAGTGCATCTGCCTGAGAAGCAAAGGACCAACAGTCTGCAAACTAATAAGGCGGATCTGTTCTGCTCACATGTGCAAGCAAAACAAGTTCAGAATCAGGATTAAAGTCCAGAAGTAGACAAACAACAAGAACCTTTTTCCAGAGTTAAGCAGTTAAACACTAGGACAAAGAAGTTCATTAAAAGTACTTGACTTCTAGGGGACTGAAATTATTACACAAATATTTAGGCTCTACTTTGAACGACGCCCTAAAATGGCGGCCGTCATATGATGCCGTTCAAAAGAGAGCTAAATTGGCCACATTCTGGCCATAAAATATCCAAAAATATCAGAATGCGGCTCAGTTCTATTAAAAATATATGTACCGGCTCCGTATAACGAAACAAATGCTCTAACAGGGTCTCGGCGATATGTTACTTGCGGACCTGCTTCTGTGCCTCACCGCCGACCGCATCCCCCGCGCGGATGGGGACTAAACTAGATGGCTGGGACTCACGAGCAGCAACTACCGCATCTCCTGCAACTTCCTCCAGTTACTTTACTTGTGAGTCTCAGGCACCTAGTTTAGCCCCCCCCCCTTCCGCGCCACGTGTAGCGGAACGGGGGATACGCTCGGCGATGAGTTTAATCGCGTTTGGCACATGCCGACAAGTCTGACATCTACCGCTGCTAAATCCTCCCATCGGAAGAACACAGTATTGCTAATCGGCTTTCATCATCTGTAATGTCTTGAAATTGGTCAACGGTCGCTAATATCGTCTGCTAGTATCGTCGTCTGCAGAAACGCTCGAAATTGTCCAACGGTCTGTATTTATCGTCTGCTACTACCATGTGCAATGTTGATATTGATTGTCAAGTAATTCAAGTTTTGCTATGATTTGTCCCTTGGCAGAAAGTCCGTATTTTAGATACGCCTTAACACCGGATATTTTATGGCCAGAATGTGGTGGCATCATATTACGGCCGCCATTTTAGGGTGTCGTTCAATGTAGAGTCAATATTTAAGCTGTTTTTCCATTTCTGACGGTTAGAAAGTGAAACAAACTCTGATGTTATATTATATATATATTTTTTTTTTCAAGTTTGTCCTCTCCAGGACAACAGCCTGTAGCATTACCATCCAAAGAGCAACATATCCTGGAAATCTCTTCAACCATATCCTCATCATCAAGTGCCTTGCCAACTGGCAAGAATGCCTCTCCACAATCCGTGATCTTTAGCAACATTTTTCAGTTTGTATGCTGACACCCCTCCATGCCATAAAAAAAGGGCTGCCAAGAATGTTCTCATATTGTCTTCCTCATTTTCCACAGATCATTCTAGTGGTCACAACATGTTCCAGTTTTTATCTATATGATAAAAACATTGTCTCTTCTCTGATGTTTTCCCTGAGCCCTTGCCTTTTTGAAAATATTCGCGTTGGTCGGTTATGGTTTTACTTTTAGTGCTGCACCACAAAACTTGCAAAGTACCTGTAGTCTACTGAGTGTGGGTGGCTTTATCTTTGTGACCTCTACAGAAAAGAAAAAAAAAACCACAAGTACTATCAGATCAGCGCCTTAGCACTTAAATAACATTATGGATACCATATACAAAATAATATAAAACTATTTAACTATAATTTACACAAAAAATCAAATAAAAAACCCATTAACTTTAAATTTAAAACGCTAGAATTCAATCTCACTGTGTAGTGCATGTGAAGAACATCTCCTTTCCTTGATTTTGTCTTGCATTTCTCAGGATCAACTCTTTTCTTAATGCCAATCTGTAATTTCTTTTCTTTGCCAGTGTCTGCCTCTGCCGCTAATATGACCATCAGCTGCACACACAAAAATGACAAGCCCGAGATTTGCATAGTTAAGTTTCAGACGTGCGTGGCCCTAGGCAAGTACTAGAAAATGTGTTTCTGGGCTATCCTTGCCGTACAGACAAGACAAGTGTATTTAAATAATCTGTGTTCGTTGCAGTCAGCGATTGGTTATTTCAGTACTTGTGGTTGTAGCCTGGTGGTTGACGGGGACCTGGTGGCTGTGGGACTCTCCCCTTGTTTGTGGGGAGGTAACTGCCTGGTCACAACTCACACCTACAGTACAGTAGGCGTCGCTTCGGAGACAATTGTTATTTTGAAACAAAAGGAAAAACATCAATACTAAAATAGTTTATAAATGTATGGAATTTAAGACCTTTAAATTGATTATTATAACATGCCCCACGTGTAAAAATTTAATAAATTTAATAAGTATCAGACGCTAATATATGTCTATTAAAACGTATAAGTTAAGACAATTGTGCTTTTTTTTTCTAAAATTCCGTATTTATGCAATGTTAATTATTTACGTTGATAAATGTTAAATAATCAAAACAAACATCTAAGAATCATCGTCTACTTTTATTAAATGTGTGTATACGAGGATGAAAAATATTAACTTTAAATTAAAATTTACAATTTGCGTCCCTTTTTGAAAATTTGCTGCTGAAGAACGAAAAACGGAAGTTGAAACGGAACTATAGTATGCGCCAGAAACAAACCCTAAACTATTAGAAGGGAATTTTAAATTTGTTACGTTTTCCATCTTAGAAAATCTTTGTCATCATCACAGGACGCAAAAATGTAAGTTGTTTTAATATTGTAATTTCAATTATTGCATTGTTAGATACTCGTTTTGGTCGGTAAGAATGCAAAATAATCTTAATTTACCTTCGTCGAATTAACGTCGGGTAACAATATACCGGTGGCCGGTAATACAAAGAGTGGTTATTTTGTTTTGTCTGTGTCTTTTGAACTACGATTGCATTTTAAAATAATTTTATCAGTACTGACGTTCTTGAATTGACAAACTTTGTGTAATTTATTCTAACTCAAGCCTACGCACTGTTTTGTTACGTTGTAAACAAACGAAATTACTAAGTTACTAAACTTAGTAAAAATGCTCAAAATTGTGTTTACAAGAAAAATAGTGGTTCGAATCTAAAGTAAAGAAAAAGAAAGAAAAAAACAATGAATGTTTAAAGTCAGCTGGGGGGGGGGGGGGGGGGGGGGGGGGGGAGGGGGGAGTGAAAGAACGAACCATCCATCACTGTCACAGATCATCACTGATGACACTGACCCCATCTCATGTTAGCTGCAGAGAATCCTCATGTTGAATTGAATATTTAGCAGCAGCAATAGCTTCAGCTCAACTGTAGATGAGTGAGAAAATTAAAACGGTAAACAGTACATTTATCATCAACCATCCACAGAAGCAACTGGATTAAAGAACTCACTTAAACTAGAAAACCTCGAAGCAACTCAACACACAAAACCCTTTTAGCGCGGCAAGTTTTTCAGATGTCTAACCAAAAACACGGAGCATTTTTGCAGTAAATTTGGTTATAACTTTATTTTATTTTTTTGACACATTTCAGTTATTCTGACTCCATGAAATAATATATTTATTTGAAGGATATAGATTGAATGATTTTCACAATATCGTTAAAATTAATTGATGTATATGCAAATTATCTCATTTGTATATCTAAAAATTGAAAATTAGAATGTGAATTTTCAACTTCAATGCAGGAAACATATAACTAAAAACAAAAATAAAATATATTTCTTTTTGGAAATCTTTTTATTGATCTTTGGCCTTTTTACAAATGTTGTAAGTAATTCAATAGTCAAAAACAGGTATATATATGAAACAGCAATAATATCTTTAGGTGACATGTGTTTTTGACCATCAGTCAGCACAAGAAATGGAGGTGCCGGAGTACTGTCAACATCTTCGGGTGCATATACCCTGAGCCATGGTTGGGCTGTGGTCTGAACACAATAGCGTCCCCATCTGAATCCCCACTATTACTAACAACACTAGATCCTGCATCAGTATCAATAGAATTAGTGTCATCACTTGATTCAAATGTTTTATCACCATCAAGTTTAGGGGCAGAAACATTAGTCTGCCCCTAACTTGATGGTGATAAAACATTTGAACTGAGATAAGAACTAGAATAGGACAGGCAAAAACTGCATTTTATAAAATGAAAAACATCTTGTGCAATATATCCTTGTCATTGAGAGTTAGAAAAAGAATTCTTGCTTGCTACATACATCCACTTTTAACATATGGCTGTGAATCCTGAACAATCGGTAGGCAAGGCCAAACAATTTCTAGAGGCCTCAGAGATGTGGTTTTACAGAATAATGCTTAGAATACCTTGGACAGCCAAAAAGAGCAACCAAGAGGTTTTGAAAGAGGTGGGAGCCCGAAGACAACTTATCACAGACATCAGAAGGAGACAGTCATCATTTTTCGGTCATGTTATGAGAAGAGGGAAAATAGAACATGTTGTGACCACTGGAAAGATCTGTGGAAGAAGGGATAGAGGAAGACAACGAGAGAAGATGCTTGACAGTCTTATGGCATGGAGGTGTGTCGGCACACGAACTGATACATGCTGCAGGAGATCGCAGATTATGTAGAGGCATGATCGTCCACGCCAGTCGGCAAGGCACCTGATGATGATATTAGAGCTGCTTCAGTAACAGAAGTGTTTGCTATCTTCTGAATAATGGTCCCAAATTATTGAGGTCGAAAATATACCCTAACAGGGCCTCAGTCACATGTAAATTTCGGACTTCCGGCAACTTAACTTACGCACTTCTGGTGACTACCGCCACTGCCGAGAGTATCTCCCACGCCACTTTGCGCTGCGTGTATTGGGGCTAAACTAGATGGCTGGGGCTCTAGAGCAGCATCTCCTGCAGCTTCCTTTTTTTTTTTATTTGCTTGTGAGTCCCAGCCATCTAGAAGCCCCAATCTCTGCCGCACGTAGCGGTGTGGGAGATATTCTCGGCTGTGGCAGAAGTCCACAATTTACATGTGACTTGGAGCCATGTTAATGATTTTTTTGGCCTTGAAAATTTAGGGTCGTTATTGGAAATATAGCCGAAGTGTTGAATTTATTCCCATTTGTGATTTTTTTGTGTTGGATATTCTTTTAGAAATGAAGGTGTTAAGCAGCTCATGCAACACAAGAATAAATGTGACCTTCCAGTGCTTGTAGGTTTTCTTTCATCCAGATAAAAAATATACCATTATTGCGTGGTTTCCGTGGCCCCATTGTGGGGGAAAACAAGAATAAACCCACTGCCTCCCCAACAAGCATGTCGAAATGTTCACTAACTGAGGACTTCCTTCGAAGGCTGTATCTGCCCGAGCCGCATAGAGCAATAACAGGACATAAATAAGCCAATAAAAGGGATGTACACGCAGAACTCAGATCTTGGCACAAATGGACAAACAGCCAGGACTTTCCACCAGAGCGCTTACAGCCAGTGAACAAAGAAGAAGAAACTCCACTATGTCTGTCTGAACAACTGCACCGATATATTTATTATAGTCAATAACAGTCACCTTTTTCTATGATGCACCATTCTGCTTTGTTCTTTGGTGGTATTAGAAATGAATAGTTTTTCTGGGACTTCTTCCCTGTGAATGCTATTGTCTGTGTTTCACCTTGCCTGTGTGTAGCAATTTCCCCAGTTTGAATTTTGACTTTCAAGCCTTTTGGAAGCTCTTTTTTTTTATTTTGACAGATAGTTCAGGTGAAATTTGTGTGGTGCACAAGTGGCATGATTTGTAAAAGTGTCCACCAACAAATAGTATCCTGTCCTCAAATATAAGCACAGTCTAAGTAATTTCATCACAACTGTGGTCATTGTTTGCTTCTTGACCAGCAATATTGTATCTTATTCTCTTGTGGGTGAAAAATACAAGTTGATAGGCTGAAAGAGAATCACTATTACTATGCATGTTTTATTCCCCATTTATGATGGTGTTTGTTTGGTCTTTTGGGGGGGGGGGGGGTCCTCTGTTAGGCTTTCACCTATACATATCTCTCTTTGTGGTTTATAATGATGTCTAAATCATTACTTGTATTTCGAACTAGTGGATCAAACCATGCACAAGGGTCATAGCCATTTTGTTCAGGCCTGGGAAAGTGCTGTCAACCATTTCCAGATCTCTAGACATGAGGAAACTATGGTGTTCAGTTTGAGCTAGATGTACTCCAGTAGGACTTCATTGTTATTGTACAGATCAAGCCCGTATTTAATATAAATGAAAAAAATAATCCACACATTGTAACAGGCACCTATTTCTATGACCTAGGAACCTTCTCTTGAGCTGAGTGTCCCTTAGAAAGTTGACAACATAAGTGGCTGGTGTGAACACTAGCGAACAAATCTCAAGGCTTGAATTATTGTGCTGACCGATCAGCCCAGTGGTCGTTTTTGGTTGATATATTGGCACTGTCATTTCCAAAGGGTTAATGGGAGGCTTTAGTGCAGAAAATGATCCCTGCTTTGGCTATCACAAGTTGTTGAGAGGCACTGTCGCCTACACCTCAAGGCACTTGATAGTCATGAAGCTTGTGCAGTGGCAAGTCAACAAAAAGAACAAACTAGGACTTACAGTTTGTGTGCTGGCCTATCCGAGTGTCTTTATGATCTTTTAGATTAAGGGAATCATTTATATATGCTTATTGATACTCACTTGTTGTTTGTAGTTTGTGTCTGAATCACAGTTGGTAACTAACTACCATACAAAGGAAATCCAATGTCTTCTTGTATGGGAGACATGATTTCTCTTATCGGCCATTGTGGGTTAACTCAGTTTAAGCCAGGAAGACATTTATGAATAAGTGCTGCCGGAGTGTATAATGCTAGATTAAACTTGTGTAAAATTCCCTGAATTTGGGATTGTGCGTCCAGCAAAAATATATGAGAAGAATATTACACTGTCGACACAAACGTGTTACTCTCAGTCAGTATTTACACATTATGGCATTTGCTGCTGGAGACATCATCATTAGGTAGACCTAAGTATGCAATGATGTTCATTCTTGAATTAGTAATCAGTAAGGGAGAAATATTTGTAACCCTTAAAGTGTTTCAAATGCAACGCCAGATTAAAACTACTTTGACATGGGTTTCACTTCATATGTACCTGTCTGAATACCTGCGTACATATTTCAACATGCACATTTTCTTGCTATCTATTTCCATATTTAGGGCAGCAGTTCAGAAACCCAAAAGTGAGATGACGCCAGAAGAGTTATCTCAACATGAGCAGGAGGAGTTTAACACTGGCCCATTGTCTGTGCTGACACAGTCTGTGAAGAACAACACACAAGTTTTGATCAACTGCCGCAATAATAAAAAGTTGCTAGCTCGTGTAAAAGCTTTCGATAGGTAAGCCAGTTTCACTTGTATAATGGTGCAGTGTATCTGATTTCTGTGTTCAGGTTGTTTGCTGTGACTGCTTTCTTTCTGTCGTCGTCCTGATCTGGAAAAATGACAGCAAAAGATATCTTTACCAAGCCACGCTAGGGAGATTTTTTATAAAATTGTTGAAGACTGCCACATTATTGAATTTCATCTTATTGAATCAGAAGAGATTAAGACGAAACGAAAGCTGTGTTGCAACAGGTAATAGAGAGAAAAAAAATGAATATAACACACTACATCTTGCGTGCATACATAAATCAAGAAAAAGCATTGGTTGGGTCAACCATCAACTGCTGGGGAAGACACTAAGGGCCTATGGAATTGGTCAGCATCTAGTAGTGTGTAAGTGTTAGTATGTGTGTATGCTTACTGTCCGGGACCCATTAGGGTTTTGTTTGCTGATGATATTGTTCTGCTAAGTACAAACAGCAGTGACATGCAAAGAAAAGATATTGAGTATAGCATCTAAGGTTGGAATACAAATACGTTATGACAATACAAGCAGCTGTAACACTAGAGATCGGGCATAGAAAGAACTAAGGACACACATCAGCAGCTTTTATAGCCTGAATAAAAAATTGAACTCTAAATTGTGATATTTTTAAAACCAAGAGTAATAGAAGTATAGAGGAGGGGTGGAGGTGTCACTAAGAAGAAACGCTAAAACAAATGTTAATGATAGAGGCCAAGGATGCACAGGAGTTTGTTTTTTGATGATTGAACTTATTGCACAGGATGGAATGGAGAAGTAGACTGCAAGTCCTAGCTGATGTAATGGCAGACTGAATGCATTATAGATATGTGCTGTTAACTCATTTTAATAGACAAGCAAGTCCTTCTGGAGCTATGGAGGAAGAGCAGCAGAGACACTCAACATAGCAGCAAGAGCACAAAACAAGAAAATTAACATTGAATGAAAAAACGGGAATTATGGGCGTTCGTTACATGAATAAAGCAACCAGTCAAGTGCAGAACAAAGTTGTAGTAATTGATACTAACAGAGCAACATCCAGCCCTACAGTATTTTTACCAGCATTCTGGTACCACTGACAACTGTGTATGTTAACAACAAAAGAAAATAGAAATGAAAGGAAGCGTTACGACAGATTTTTAAGTCTGACTTATAGAGACAGGATCAGAAATATCAGGAATGAAGTTTTGATGGAACCAGTGCTAAACTATATCAAGAGAATGGATAAAATGATTTGGACATGTGTCGAGACTACCACCAGATGATAGTGCACCAGTCACTCAAAGGGAAAGCAGAATGGAGAGGTCTACCACACATGCAGAGGATAGGTGGAATATCAGAGGCCAGCATCTGTGTAGCAACTACCAGGGTTCCAGGTGCCTCTTTAAAACCCGACGCTTAAAGGCAGAAAACAGACCAGGGGAGAAGGTATTTGTTTTATCATTGTGCTGAAAACTCAAGTTACCACTGCATACTTCATTTAATTTTACTTGACACATTTATTACACAAAACTGCCATGGAGAAGGAAATATATGTTAATGAGGAAAGATTGGAAGTGGTGGAAAATTTTGAATATCTTGGGTCACTGGTTACCAACAATGGTGACACAATGAAAGAAATTAAACGGCGACTATCAATTGCTCTTCAAAGACTAAAACAACTGAATAAATTATGGAATTGTACAGATAGAATTACAAAGGTCAGATTTTTAAGAGCATGCATCTTTCCCATTGCAACATATGCCTGTGAGACCTGGACACTTACTAAACAAGCGGAACAGCGCATAAATGCATTTGAATATAAATGTTACAGACAGGTTCTAAGAATATCTTGGGTAAAGAAAAGAACAAATGCATCCATACTTCAAGAGCTGAATATTGAAGAGGGTTGGCTAGTAAAGACAATAAAACAAAGAAAATTGAAATATTTTGGTCACTTGAAACGTCATGGAAGTCTAGAGAGAACAATAATGGAGGGGTATATGCCTGGGAAGAGAGGAAGAGGAAAGCCAAGGAGAAGATGGGTGCAGGATGTGGCAGATGATCTCCAGATGGGTGTATCAGACGCAGGACATCTTGCTCAGGATAGGAAGGTTTTCCGGAGGGTTGTTATGGCAGCGAGGTTCCGCGAGGGACATGCTACTGAATGAATGAGTGACACATTTAAAACAGACAACCCGCATCTGTACTGGACCACCAGTTACTCAGTAAACTTTTTGTAGTGTTCCCATGTAACTATTTTATGGCTTTACGGTTGAGCAAGATTCAGGGTTTGTGCCTGTTTGATTGTTATCTTTGAGATCCTAACAACAAAACTAGCGGCCGTGAAGTTTGTTACTGGAATAGTATGCCGTGTGAATATGTGCAGCTGATGATGCTGCTGTCCTGTAAAATGGGGGTTTCCACAATTTAACCATTGGGTATGGTCATGCTTATTCCAGAGTGCTTCTTTCTGTGCAAGTCATGCATATAACAAACTTGTTTTTAATAGACCAGTGTGTGATATGATCCCGCAAAAATGTTGACAATCACTGAAGCCTGTTGCCTTTACTTCCCATGCTAAATATGTGTTTCAATTATTTCCTATTATTGTTTCTGTTTACAGACATTGCAATATGGTCTTAGAGAATGTGAAAGAGATGTGGACAGAGCAACCCAAAGCTGGCAAAGGAAAGAAGAAATCAAAACCTGTGAACAAAGACAGATTCATCTCCAAAATGTTTCTTCGTGGGGATTCTGTCATTTTAGTGCTGAGGAATCCCCTGGCAACTGCTAAATAATTGGCCCCTAATGTGTCTGCTTTATATTTTTCTGCGTTTTGTATGTTTATCATTTGATCAGGAAGTTGAGACAAGTATTTCCATCATCACATCTTTTAATTTTTTGTTGTTACCCCTATTGTCTGTTAATAAAGTTTGGGTTTTATCGATCTTCTTTACAACTGTAATTGTTTTGTTCATCATTAGTTTGTGCTCCAGACCATACTTGGCTAAAAATTCATACTTTAATAAAGTCATTAAAAAATTTTTTTGTCTTTTTTTTTGTTATGCTAATGTTTAGTCTGCTATGGGGGAGGGAAACAATAATCAAAATAATCCTGTGCTCATTAACAATTTTATATTAACTCATTCAAAATGCAGAAGCTATCCCACATCTTGTTTTAAACTGCAGGGCACTTCAATGGTCACCCCTAGACATAAGATACAAACGATATTGGAAACTGGTTTATGGATTTTTTTTTATCTTGACCAAAACAAAATACTGCTGGGTAGTTTTGATGAACAGATTGGTCAGCTTTGTCATGGTATATCAGGATCTAACAGATTGAACATTAATATCTCAGGCATAGTGACTCATAGAGTCTACAGAGATATCACTTCTGTGTTGCAAGTGTGGAAATACATCTCTTACCAAAAAATATTTTTGGACATCAAAAACTGTTTGTGTACGTAGAAGACAGAAATCAAAGGAAGCTATCATGAGAAAGACACAAGCATTGGCGAAGTTGTTGATCTTTAAGCTTTTGTATGTTCATCAGTGAAAATGTTCATCACTTCACTAGAGATCCTGCAGAAACTTCTGCTTCAAAGATTTGACTCTTGAAAACTTGAGGGCTGGCTTGTGCTTATGCACTAATATTTTTACACCGCTGGTTTTTGTCATTGACTGGTTGCAACAGTGTGCTTAAGTTATGATATGGGACTGTTAATGTTGGCACATCTGACAGCTGCTTTATGCATTTACTTTGCACGTGCCAGCTCCAAGGTTTCACTGAGCCTAACATGTTTTTATTAGTTATCAAATAAGAAAATGTGATTTCCACTGACACAGGAGCATATAGGGCAGCCCATCTGCAGTGAAGCTGTAACCTCGGCTGGCTTAGGTCCTTCAAAGGCTTTTTTCTTTCAGTGAAACATTAAAGTTGAAATGATTTTGCTAAAAACTGGCTTATTTTAAATTGACGACGTTAGGACGGTGGCCTCTATACAAACAATAAAATAGAAATCTGAGTTGCATAAGTACCAAAATTGTTAATTTCGCCCTGAGAACTCTTTAAAAAATCTGTGGAAAGTTTACCTCTGATAAATTTGTTGAAAATGTATTGTATCATTTTCAACAAAAAAAATTTGAAATCATAGATGCATGGGAGAAGTAAATAACAGTCATGCACAGGTGAAGCAATAAATGGAATACAAGCAAAAATCACCTGTATTGGGTGACTCCTACCTTGGCCTTTACTGCTGAGGCTTATGAGAAAATCTGACATCTTCACTTTGAAAAAAGCCATTTAGTACAAAGAGAAGCCCCACTCTAAATGTTAATTTTTTCATATCCTGACCTAAACGTTTGTGCAAACACAAACCTTACCAGTTGCATTAACTATACATCTCGTAAACAGGTCAAGAAAAGTGACCCAACCAGAAGTGTTGGTGTTTTATCTTCTCAGGACGAAAGTTTATGTCAGTAGTCACCAACATGGTCACAGTTTGTACAACAGAAACAAGATGGACACTTTGAAAATATAATTTATTGAATATCTGAACCATGACATGTATATCTGAACCGTGACATGTATATCTGAACCGTGACATGTATATCTAAACCATGACATGTATATCTAAACCATGACATGTATATCTGAACCATGACATGTATATCTAAACCATGACATGAATATTCATGACAGTTGTAATGGAGGACACTGAAGAATGCTGGAAAGTGATTAAATGCACAATAAATGATGTGACATGAACAAGACAATGTAAATAATACAGCAATTTATAACTGTCAATATTAATTCATCATTAGGGGCTATCTAGAAAGTAGGTATTTAGAATTGACAACAGCCTTTTGGTGATTCTCTCATTCCCTCTCTTGATGTCTATTCATATGTGTCTTGCAAGCTTTCCCTCTAGCACATTCAGCAAGCTCCAGCTCTTTATACGGATGAGTATTTTGATTGCCTGACTCATATCTGTAATATTTTCCCCAATTCGAGTTTTGGATTTTTTCACCGGCCACATTCCTTCTATATAACCACAGTTGTCATTGATGGCTCCACATTGTTTATTCAGTGATTATAAAGACTTGGATGCATTTTTTTTGTTGTTTTAAAGCCCCACCCAGGCCATAAACAGCTGAAAGGGGTTTCCGGGACCTCTTCACGGGGGATCCGCATGGTGACACTGTGTCACCGGGTGTTTATCGCTGGTGGGGTACAAATACCTACCCGCCTCATCTCTTTGCATCAAAAACCCATGAAAAAATAACCACATGCTAATTTGGTGGGGGAACTATAACATGCCACAACTGTAAGGCAGCTCACACAATTTTCAGAACATTGAGAGCACAATTGTTTTTAGATTGTATATATTGAAGATACAATTGCAGATAGGCTTCAAGTTCTGCAAGCAAAGTCATATCTCAGAGTAGCTGCAGACAAGGCACCTTTTGCATGAAGCCCTGAGTAGGTCTAAGTGTCAAAACTGAAAAGATGGCGCAAGCTGAAGACATAATCAGACACATGCAGGCTTGATAAATTTGTGCACAGTGAGTGGGTCAAAGCAAGTTTCAGACTTATGCAGGGTATTTATCACTTTAGGTCGTGAGTGCAGGGACTGGTGAGCTGGCACTGCAAATTCAGAAGTTCTCAGACAGATCATAATGATATAGACATCAGAGATGCAGTTAGGAGTTAGCTGGCACCTTGAAGAATATGCATTATGAGGACATAATACAAGTGGAAGATGTCAAACAAATTTTGAAAAAGCAAAAGATACTGCGCCGCCTGATGGAGTCAGGTATGGTCACATGAAAGCTTTGAGCTCTTCTTCTTCGATCCCTCTGTCAGAAAACATATAGCAGGAGGCCAGTGTGTTGGGAAATGAACAGGTGGACAGACTGGCTGGCTCTGCACAACTTGGTGGAATACTGATACATGATAAGGCAGACATGGTTGGTGCCTTATGGGAGAGTGTGTACAGTTCGGAGGAGCAGATGGATCACCACAGTCTGGTGAGACAGATGCGGGGGGGGGGGGGGGGATGGGGGAGCGGCGAGAGGTTCTAGCAGATGCTCGAGGCTCAGAGAAAGGGTGAGACGGATGTTTAATCAGAATGCTACTGGCACCATTAGTATTGGGACTCTTCACTGGCTGAAGATGGGGGTGGGGCGCTTATGGGAATGCCCCGAGTGCTGTGATGTCGTTTCTTAAATCAAATCTGTCCATATCATCATCTGTAGTAGTAAGCAGAGCCCCTTCCTTGTCTTTTATCAATTTCAGCTCATGTTCTTGAGGGTCTTGTAAAACATCTTTTGATTTTCTCTTGCATTTTTTTCCAACTTTTCTTGAAATTCTTTCCTTGATTTCTGTTTTTCTCTGGAATTAATCAAATTAGTACTCTTCTTTGATTCACTGTGATGACGGTTATGGTGCATGTTATTCTGGAGTACATAATTTTAAATAATAGTGAGCTGATTTCTCATCCTGTCTTGAAAACTCATAACCCTGCCTTATATTCAAGACATTTACTAGCAACTATACCAGAAGCTTGCTATCTACTAAACTAAAGCAGCCAAGACGTTCCAAAAACCTTTTCTTGTTACAAACAGTTCCAAATGCAAAAACAGATAATTATTATAAATCAATTGTTGGAAGCTCCACCACATATTTAATATTAAACTGTACTGTCAATAGGTAACCTGTTAACATAGGTCTCTTGAAAGACTGACATGATGATGATGATGCTTTTCTGAATAGTTTAACCCACAGGTTTGCAGACAGTTAATCAGTTTTGCTTCTCTTTGACTATCATGCTTGGGTCGGCTAATTTACTCCATTCCGTAAATGATCCCTGGAATGTATATGGTTATATATTATTGGCATAGTAGTGTATATAGTTTTTAAAAAAAAAGTAATACAGACAAGTGGCAACACTGACAGAGGACTGGCTGAGACAATAACCCTGACAGAAAAGTGGCAATATTTGAGATATCAACACTGACAAACAAGAGAAGCAACACGTGAGACAGCAAACATGTGAGACATCAACCATGTGACAGACAAGTGAAAACATCTGAGACATCACTCATGTGACAGACACGTGGCAACATCTGAGACATCAACCATGTGACAGACAAGTGGCAATATCTGAGACATCAACCAGGTGACAGACAAGTGAAAACATCTGAGACATCAACCATGTGACAGACAAGTGAAAACATGTGAGACATCAACCATATGACAGACACGTGGCAACATCTGAGACATCAACCATGTGACAGACAAGTGGCAATGTCTGAGACATCAACCATTTGACAGACAAGTGAAAACATGCGAGACATCAACCATGTGACAAACAAGTGAAACATCAACCATGTGAAAAACAAGTGGCAACATCTGAGACATCAACCATGTGACTAACAAGTGAAAACATCTGAGACATCAACCATGTGACAAACAAGTAAAAACATGTGAGACATCAACCATGTGACAGACAAGTGAAAACATCTGAGACAGTGCTAATAGATGACTGAAAACATTGTGACAGATAAGTGATAACATCAGAAGACCCCTCATTGACTTTTTTTATTTATTTAATAAATGGACATTACTAATCTTCAGACTGACAAACTCGATGTAACAAACCTTGAATTCATAATATGACATGGTCAAACAAATTCTTACATTATACAAGGGCACATCCTCTCGGCCAAGTATGTATGCTGCAGCTATCAGCCCGCACGCTGTCATGCCTATCTGACAAGATGACACCAGGGGTTTTTGCAGGTCAATACCAGCTTCAGTAAACACTGTCAGAAAAGGAATGTTCAATTTACCCTGCTGCCCAAATGTAGTAGAAGTCAACATTTAGACAATGAACACTGTCAGCTGCTCAAGTGCAGCCATTAATCAGACAATTGACATATCCATTGTAAACTTTAGTTTTTTTCAATCAGAGTATACATGGAAATCAAATCAAATATGGTAACACTATCAACAAGTATTTGTTAAGGAAAGAAAAGAGAGTAGCATGACAGATGCCAACACTGGTTGTAACATGCTAGACCTTCACATGTTCTAGGTCAAGGCAGATGACCCAAGTTAACTCAGGGGCCACAATGGTGAAAATGGGAATTGTCCTGGGCCAGAGGCTGGAGTCCCAGTGTAGAGAGATTATCAATACGATATAATTGGCCCACTTGCTAGGCCTCCGTGTGCTACATATGGCCCGCAGCCAGCAGTTGAATAGTCCTTTTCTAGGTTATGGCATCATGAAGCTGGGTGGGTGGTTTTCTTTGTCAACTGAATATTATGAAATACTTATTCTTTGAGGATAAGTCGACCCCGCATCTGTATCTATCGCAATTCTGCTACTATTAAAGGCTGAATCTTAACCCACTATGGCACTATGTACTTTCCTTCTGTGGCTCACCAAAATATTCTAGCTTTATTCAATTGTGGTTGATGGTTTGAACAACAGATCAACATCATGGCACACATAAGTGCTCTGTTCAACATTTTCTAACTCAAGCCTGAGTCTGAAGAATCTCAGCACAATGCACAAACTCCATAGCACCGGTGAGGATCCTGAACTGCTTTAGGTAGATTTTTAACCCTTTGGAAATGGAGTTTGGAGTTTCAGTGCCAAGAAGACAGAGCAATCATAGGGGAATTCTTGGTTTACACACACACAAAATTGAAAAAAAATAAAGCATTTAATTAACATTCAGAAAACGATTCCTATTCGTATAGGAAATTGAATAAGCTAACAGAAAATGTATGAATCTTGAAATCTCCAAATTTATTCAAATTTACTATTCTGATTTGCATAATTTATGCAAGCATTTTTTTCATTTGGAAACAAATATCAGTAACCTTAAAAACTTGGGAACATTTTTTATTGATGAAGCCTGAATAAGTCCTAACACTTGTGTTTTGGGAAGTAAGACTCATAGAGGTCCTTCAGACACTTCTGTCCAATGATTTGATTTATTACATCTATGATCAATCACTATTTTGATTCTTCTATTGGATCACTGGATGATATTATGCTACCTGGATACCTGAAGTCATCTGCTTGCTTGAGCTGTTGGTTTTTCTATGCAGATCCTTATTGGTTCTTCTGTTCTTACAGTCATTACAACTTCTGTTTTTCACTGTGAATTTTCATGTTTTGTGCTTCTGCTGCTATGTTGAGATTATCCATGTATGGTTGCAGCTCTTCCCCTGTAGTTGCCATGACAACTTGGTCATATGCTAAAGGAATTCATTGCACTTATTTAAAACACATGTTGTCAGTAACTGTTACTTGTTGAGCTCAAATCCTCCTTCCCTTCAGTGTCGAAAGTATGAGAATATTAAAATAAGCTCAAGAAAAGGTATTTTAATTAATGTTAATAATGAGAAGGATGAACCTGATTGGTTATACCATAATTTCTGTGCTTATCTGGACAATTAGGCAATCACTATGATTGTTATTTGTTACACTACATTAAAACAAGAATTGTTTATGAAAAATTCAACACCCCCCCCCCCCCCCCCCCCCCCTCACCCTTTCTGCTGCCTTATTTTTTTTAATTTAATGCCCCAAATGCATCTGAAGCTAATCCCCCCCCCCCCCCAACTGTCCCAGTGCCTTGCCCCCTCCACCTGAAATTCATCATCATCATCATATGCCTTTTCTGGCAGTGTATGCACTCATGTCTTTTTACAGATCCAGGTTTTTGGTATTTGGAATCAATTACACTGATGATATTCCCATGTGCCATCACTTAAGACTGTAAAGCATCGTCTCTCTTGGTGTGCCTCTGCCTCTTCTACTGCTGCTCTTTCCAGTCATCACAGGGCTCTCCTCTCATTACATGACCACAGAAAACTGGCGGCCTCTGTGTTAAAGTTATATATAGTTTTCTAATTTCTTTAGCCATTCTGTATGTGATTAGAAACAATAAACAAGACAAACATTTGGTAACTTACATTTTTTCAAATCCTCCTTAGACTTCACAGTGCCATCCTCGTTGAACAATGAGCCAAATGGAATATTCTTTGCTCCGGGTATATGGCCTCCTGGCTGATCTGACAGCAGAATTATGTAGAAACAAATGGGTGTATTTTCATTATAAAAATGTAACATTACATCTTTAAAATCATATGGATATTGAATTAATAATCGACATCACAGCAACTGAGACACTCCCATAAGCGTTCCATCCCCATATTCAGCAGCAATCGAAGATTTACAATTTTGTTGGCACCAATAACTGTCTAACTGTACATCCGTATCGCCTTTGCCTTGAGTGTTGAGTATCGGTCAGATCCCCTAGCAACTCCTTGCAGCGCCATTCTCCTCAGACCGTAATGATCTATTTGACTATGAGAATGGAAAAGATCTGTTTAGAGCTTACACATGTAGGTGGACATAACCCAAGTCTACTATCAACTTCATCTATGTTAGCTATACACGGCACCAGAAAAAAATCTTTATTAAATTTGCTCTGTATGAGTGTAAATAAGCATATGATTAGGTATCTTTAACAGTATTCTTCTTTAGTTTCTGTTAGGGTTTTTGTGTGTGTGTGGTATAAACTTGGTATGGTCTGGCACTACATTACAATTCTAAGTGAAAAAAAAACTATTTTAATGTCTTTGTGCGTAGTTTAGTATTGGTTCTATGTCACCTTTTCTCTCATGATGTCCTTTCTGGTTTCATGTCTTATAGTCAGTTTTACAGTCTTTCTCATACATTTCCATGGTTACAAATTTTTATTGTGAGGGACCCTGTCTTTCGTATTAACATTTATTTCCTTTCTGACATCACGATAATGACAGTCACTCAGAGTTACTGGCTTAAATTTATCATTATTATCAAAAGTCACCCTGTTTTGATGGCTCATTTTTGACATTATAATTTGTGACAGTTACCCAGTTTCGGCAAGCTCAGTTTTGACATCACAATATGTGACAAGTCACACAGTTCTGGTGGCTCAGTTTTGACATCACAATATGTGACAAGTCACACAGTTCTGGTGGCTCAGTTTTGACATCACAATATGTGACAAGTCACACAGTTCTGGTACATCACAATATGTGACAAGTCACACAGTTCTGGTGGCTCAGTTTTGACATCACAATATGTGACAAGTCACACAGTTCTGGTGGCTCAGTTTTGACATCACAATATGTGACAGTCTGGCAGTTTTATCATCACAATAAGTAGCAGTCACCAAGCGTGATTGGCTCAGTTTTGAAATCACACTAAGTTAAAGTCACCCAGTGTTGCTGAATCAGTTTTGTCAAGAATAATTTTACAGATGTGTGTCTTTAATAATTTTCTCAGTCCTAGACAAGTGTCTGTCATAATGTATGTTGACATCTCTCAGATGTAGGGTTTCCTATATTCCTTCAATAACTGCTTGATCATAGTCACATCTGATGGCACATATTCTTCTTCGAGGTCACCGACTGTAACTACAGTGGCAAATTGTGGTTTTTCACCCACTTCTGGACTTTAATCTTGTTCCATCTCTTTTACACATCTGACCTATTTGTATGCAGATTGTTGGTTTCTTGCCTCTCAGGCAGATGCACCCCTCCTTCGAAGAAAACTCATAATCAGTTGATTCTTATGACAAGCTTTTTGGGGAGGCAGTGGGTCTATTCCTATTTTCTCCACAACAGAGCCCCGGAATCAACACGTGGAGATGGCACATGTTAACTCTTCATTTACTTCAATCCATGTGATGCTTTCTAATTTCACAGCCCATACAACAAAAATACTTTTTTTTCAGGAAAGAAGTAGCATCAACATTTCTTGTCAAATGAAAACATCTAATGAATAACAACCCACAAAATTAATTTGGTTCCTTCTAGGGCTGTACAGAATACTCGCTTCATATTCGCTTTGGGTGGAATAGTGGACCTATTGACTATTCGGTATTCAGCCGAATAGTTGGGGTCAGGCCGAATACGAATAGTAGTTACCTTACACCCACTTCTGCTTACAAGGCCTTAATGCTGACAACATGGAACGATTGGTTTTGTTGGAAGCTAATACAGCTTTCCTGCATTAACTAAGCTGTCAGTGACAATTTCCAAGTTTAGTTACTTGGAATCCATCTGTAATACTTAGGATTCTTTCACTCCTAGTTATTAGTTACCACAGACTGACTGAAGGATGCAAAACATAAAATGTTTTTAAATGTTTACTATTCTGTACAAATACTAACTAGACATGGAAAGAATATAAACTCCGGCCGCATCCAAGTCGATAATATGAAAATCAAACGAACGGAAACATATAAGTACTTGGGTGCAAACTTCAACTGCTCTAACTTGCTGAGAGAAGAAATACAATCTAGAAATAAAGTATACTATGCCCTACAACATCTGTCTGTCTCGCAACACCAAGATCAAAATATATAAAATGTTGATAAGACCGGTAATTTTATAGGGCTCTGAAACTTGAAGAAGAAATAAAAGAAATAAGGCTTTTTAAAGGCTTTCGAAAACAGTCTTACGACAAATCGTTGGACCCGTCAAAAATGCTAACAGCGGGGAATGAGAGTGAGAAGCAACAACGTAACATATAATCTGTTTAAATTACCATTGATCGCTGGCATCATGAGAACTAACAGACTAAAATGGTTGGGGCATATTGCAAGAATGTCAGATGACAGAGAAGTAAAAACTGTATACACCTGAGTGAGGAATGGGCATAGACCACGAGGCAGACAAAAAAGAAGTTCGAGAGATAATTTCCAGCCAGACCTGCAAACAACTGGTGTCACAAATTGTGAAGATAAGGCCAACCAGAGAGATGAATGGAGACAAGTGATATCTGCAGCAGTAAACCTCAAGGACTCAAAATGCTAAAGAAGAAGATGACTATTGTGTGCTACTTTATGTGAAGTAAAAGTTCAGCGTACTTTTGACATTATCTGTGTGTGTGTGTGTTTTTTTTAAACACTATTCGTATTCGCTCGAATAGTTAGTGCTGCTATTCGTATTCGGTTTAATAGTGGAAATCACTATTTGGTACAACCCTAGTTCCTTCATGCTATTTGTAGTAGGATATTTACATGACACGCCTACACCTCCTTCTTCAACTTGCCCATTTTTCTAAAGTCTTGCATGTTTCTTCTAAATTTACTTTTTGCACAATATAAGAAATTAGTAAACAGACAAAACACAGCAACCTTCATGTTTATTTATATGAATAACAATCAATGTCTCATGTTTACTGCCAGTAATTTTCCTAACTGTTTTACGTTGGTCACTTGCTACGCCAGGAGAACAACTGAGATCCCTCCCACCACACACACACAAATCATGGCAGGTATTCTCACTTTCAATGCTTATTTTGTTACCTGCCTTGCCAACCATCATAGTTTTTATTTCACTCAGCTGTGATATCAATTTTACACTTCTTGTTTGCTCAGATACATAGCTGATCACCTATAACATATTCGGCTCTCCTGTCAAATCCGGACGAAGAATAAAAAGCCTTGGACGACTTAGAGTTCTCTCCCTTGGCCGCACTCCAAACAGTGATCGGAAAACAAATGAAACAAACGACACACTTACCTATCATCCTGCGGTTGCGTGTAGGGCTGCGTACGGTTGCGTGAGGCATCGTGGCACCATCATATGGTTGCGTGCAGGGTTGCGTACGGTTGCGTGAGGCATTGTGAATGGTTGTGTAGTCATCATCATGCGGTTGTTAGATTAGAGTTAGGGTTAGGGGTAGGGTTAGGGTTATTGGTAGGGTTAGGGATAGATGTGAAAATTTTGACGTAGGATTTCGAAATACTGGCCGACAATATGATGTTTGTGGGAGTGGCGCCACTGAAATTCTGCCAAATATGACACCAATAGCGTGCGGCTGGTGCCCCCCAATCGTTGGCGAATTGTGCGTTTGACCAGCATCCAGAGGCCCTCGATTGTTTGTGTGTGTGTATGGGACTGTGCGCGATTATAGGGAACTCCGGCGTCAAAATTGTCAAATCTAACGCTAAACCTAACCCTACCGCTAACCCTAATCCTACTCCCTAACCCCTACCCCCTAACCACGCAAATTTATCGATCATTAAAGCATACAAATTGGCAAACACCAACAAACAAAACACACCCAAAAAAAAACACCCATAATTGTCCTGCAGCGTCGAAAAAAAACCCAGATCTGGGGGAAACAACCAAGCATTGGCAGCCCTGATGTCGACGTGACTGTCTTCTTTGTTTCGTTGTGGCTTTTCCGATCACTGTTTGGAGTGCGGCCACGGGAGAGAACTCTGACTAAGTCGTCCAAGGCTTTTAGTCTTCGTCCAGATTTGACAGGAGTACCACATATTCATATGTGAACCGAAATGGGATGTGTCAAAAGTAGCTGGTAAACAGCATGTGTGAAAGAACAACTGGTTTCAACACAACATGATGAAAAACATTTTATGGAAACATCATTTACAAACCTTTATCTGGTACACAGAACATTTCAGGTGGTCTGGCATCCATTAGCTGCTCTGTTTGTGAGGTTACATTTTTCATCACAGCTGCAAAGTCTCGCAGCAAATGTTTTCGGAAGTTAACATTGAAAACTGCTTTCTGAGTGATTTAAAAAAAAAATTCATTTTAATGGCATCTCAAATAAAATGACTTTTATTAACTATAGCTGTTTGGATTTTTTATTGTGTAGTTCACAAAACATTTTAGACCTTGAAAGAATTACAAATTTACTTATATTTACAAGTTGGTGAACTCCACCAGGCCCTATCAATAACCAGGAAAGATACTTAAACAAACATGAAACCTCTGGGGGGATGGCAAAGTCAGTAACTGCAGACAAAAATCTGCTGACAGGCATTTCATCACCACAAGCCAATGAACCTGATGAGCCAATTGCAATTGCCCCAGTAACTGCTGGGGATAGAACTATGCAGATGGCATTAATAAGCAAGGATGAGACAACTCCACACACTCAAGTTACTGATTATTTTCTCCATCCCACACCCTCCCCCATTTTCTTAAAAACTGAGACATAAATATGACAGAATACAATTCTATCGCCATACCTCGACAGTTGGTTCTTCTGTAGTTACATGGAATCCATCTGTAAGCCACTGCCTCAGACCTCCATTTAACACAGATATTTTATCATGACCAAACAGCTGGGGGAAAAAACAAAGGACAAAAACATGAAACTCCAGAAGATGCACTGGCGTATACTCACGCTCATTTTATTGGGCTGTGCTCTAATTTGCTATCATTTCTTCTTCTTCTTCTTACGCATTCCGAGCCCATGAGGTTCATTGCTGCAGATATCACCCGCCTCCATTCATCTCTTTGGTTGGCCTTCTCTTTCCAGTTGGTAACACCAAGTGTTTGCAGGTCTGTCTGGATATTATCTCTCCATGGACTTCTTGGTCTCCCTCGTGGTCTACGACCATTCATCTCCCTGGTGTATACAGTTTTTACTTCTCTGTCATCTGACATTCTTTCAATATTTCCCAACCATTTCAGTCTATTAGCTATCATGATGCCAGTGATCAATTTTGCTATTACACTTGTTAATAATATTCTGTATAAGAATTTGGACACCAATTGATAGTCATAATAATCTAAATAGAATAAAACCTGGATGAGCCATGGAAAAAAAATGTGCACTAAATTAAGAAAGAAAAAAAGTAACTTCTAACAATCTGAATTATACAAACAGCACAAATGTTTATTGCTAACAAGGGTTAGTATTTTTATTTTTATTTTCTTGCATTCTCTTTTTATTCTCTAGCAATTTTAATTCTTTTAACTACAAGCTCATGCAACAAAAAACACAAAATTTGTACCATTCTGTTTTACTCTGGTGGAAAGGGGAATATGCATGTATGTGCGCCTGTGCACACCTAGTGGTGTGCAAATGTATTCATCATGTGTGTATGCATGTGACTGAGAGACTAGAAACATGTACAAGAGACTTTAAAGACCCAAGTACATATAATTTTTTCTTTGCTGTTGCACAGACCAGCAAAGTTTATACTTTTCTTAAATATATGCAGCATTTTGTGTATTCTACATACTGTAATACAGATCTGATCCAAAGTTACCAACATTTTGAAGTGAGCCAAACATTAAGAAATACAATCCTGTAAAGCAGCTTTCATTGTAACAACAATGAATCAACTTACCCTAAACAAAAACCATGTTCTAAAGGAGGATCTTGTGTTTAACCTGTCATAGGCAACAACATGGGTGTTGTTGCTGATGCCAAGATTTTCAACATATTCCTTGAAGACATTTGAATCAGGGATAGGAAATTTGGCAGCTGATGTTTCATTTGGGGAACTCAGTTTCTTCAAATCAAAATAAAGTGCTGTAGGAATATGAGCCCTGAAAATAAAAATGTGAACTTTAGCTATTGCACTTATCTTTGGGGCTTAGTATTGTTCAGTAAGTCTTCTTCTTTTCTCTCCTCCTGGAATGCCTCTTGGCGTCAGGACAGGAAGAGATCTCTAGAACAGGCCCTGCTGTTCGCTTCGTATACAGTACTTTTCAGTGTCTCTGATATTTCTGCGTTCCATCGTCAGCGTGGTCGACCTCTGGGTCTGTTACCACTGTATCTGTATAACACTGCTCTCTGTGGTGCCCTGTCTTCTGTCAGTCTTGTTACATAACGAACCATTTGATTTGTTGTTTTCCATTAAAGTTCAGTAATGGTTCCGTGCTGATTCACCTCCTGATAACATCGTTCCTAAGTCAATCTTCCTCGTTACACCGAGCATAGTAGGTAAACATTTTATTTCTGTCGTAAATATTTTCCTTTTGTCTTCTGAAGACAGTGCCCATGTTTGACATTTATATCAGAGCCTTGGTAAGAATACTGTATTAAACAGTGTTTTTTTTTCCTGTTCATATTCATGGCTTGAATTGCAAAATTGGTGCCATTTGGCCTAAAACTTGATTGGCAAAAAACTGCATCTTTGTTGGATTTCTTTATTCATTCTTCCGTCTTCTGAAAAAATGCTTCCCAGATACGTAAAATCCATTGCCTGCTTTAACTGGTGTTCATCAATTCTGATATTGGCGGTTCTTCCTTTTCTGGAGAATGTCATCACTTCTGTTTTGTTTACGTTGATCTTCATATCGTAGTTGTCGTATTCTGAGTGGAGTCTATTTATATGTTTTTGTAGTTCTTCTGTTGTTGGTGCTATGATTTTGCCTGGTCTTCCGCAAAAATAATAATAAGTTCAGTAAGTATTCATAAAAAGCTGTTTCAATAACAACCTTCTTCTTTTCCTATTCTTCTTCGGTGATGATGTTTGCTATAGGTCTTTTATGGCATGAGTAGTGAGCAGGAGGGTGTAGTTTGTCCTAAAGGGTCACACCTGGGGACTGGATTTCCTCTCTGGTGTAAAATCTAATCTCTAACCTAAGGCACAGCACCTGCAAGCAAGTTAAAGTCAAACTCTTAAGATCATGCTTCTTTCCCATGATAACTTATGATGTGATGGTGGGAACAGTGCCGGATTCTGAGCCTCGAAGGGATCGGCCCTAAACTAAGGATTGGTAGCTCTGTGCATCAGCGGACCAGGATTAAGCAGAATAATGCATCTGGCTAAAATTATACCAAAACACTTAAGATAATGTAGTGGAAAGCAGAAGAGGTCATGATGAAAAAGCTCGAACTGCAAAAATACATCTACAAACCTCTGTCAGAGGCTATGAAACATATAGGCTAGACAGAGATGGCCACACAAAAAAAGCATCACTACATTAGTTAAAAATAATACTGCAGCCACATAAACTTTTAGAAGCATCAGTGAGTCTGAACATCTGACTGTAGAACTACATATCCTTCCAGAGCTGCTGTACGTTACTAACTTTTACTGTTCCAACAACAAGAAATTGGAACTAGAGGACATCCCAGTTTTTGATAAGAGCTACCTAATTTTCTGTGACTTTACCATTCACTTCCCTGGTTGGGGCTATGCTTCTATGGATACAAGAGGAGAAGAGGTAGAGGAATGGATGGTAGGAAACTTGATTCTAATCACTGAATCTGAACCAACCTTCTATTCTGAACGACGGTGAACACAAAGTACACCAGACCTAGCTATAGCTACAGAAAACTTTAAATGACAGGCAGACAAAGAAGTGATGAAACTATATGAAATATGGATTCTAATGTTTGGGAGTGTTTGGGTAAGTCTTGTCCACATATCACGTTATTGCACATGTTCATTCGGATCATAGTGTTCGTAATACACCAGTGTTACACTACGTACATGGCCTTCGTCATTTGATTGAAGTTTGGACACCTTGGAGTTGACTGTTATCGTTACGGTTGTCATATTGCGTCAGGAGTTCTAGATAATGCCTGGCAGTCCTTGACCATCGCTTTCAGTGGAAATAATTTCCGACTATTTTCCCCACACTTGGCTTGTAGAGTGTAATATGTTTTATGCTGGTCACGTTAACATGAACCTTCAAGTTGTGAGTTTATACGCTTTCACTGATTCAACTGCCTCTGCCCAGATCAGTGGAAGTCTATTATTGGCTCACATTCCCGTGCATGTCTCAAAGGGAGTGTTTTGCCTGTTAACCACAAGCCCCTGGCCGATCTTACACGTCTCAAATGGGCCGCCAAGCAGTCACTCTCACCTTAGCAGTCGACATCATGCCTGACAGCACATATCAATGCACAACATGCATTTTTCTATACTCTCAATCAATGGTGTTCAATATTCTTCACCATGAACAAAAACAACATCAACACATCAACTTACTGGGCATAAAATTGTTTATAACCATCAACCTCCGGGTCTGGCAACCATGATGTGTCAAGCACCCGGAGAGAGTTATTTAGCTTAGCTGTGTTTTGCAAAGAAGCCAAGATCTGTTCTTTCAACCAGATAGTGCTCACAAGTGGTGTTAATTTAGATAAAGTCATGATTCAATAGACCCGGTCTTCACAGTTCTGACAGGGAAAAATACAGTTCTGAAATATAATTGAATGTTTGCAATTATTACGCCAAGTAGTAACTGCTAGTGAACTACCACAGCTCTCTTGCTGATTTACTGAGTATTATTATAATCTCATTATGAGTTACTTCATCTAATTAAACTTCTCTTGTTAGTTAGCTCTTCTAACTAGTAAGACATATGAGTGTATCTTCTAAATACTGAGACACATAACTGCACCTTTTACTTCTAACTAATCAGATATACGAGTGTATCTTCTAACTAATCAGAGACACACACGTGTATCTTCTAACAAGCCAAACATTAAAGTATATTTTCTACTTAGCGTAATCTCTTCTCGTTATCTGTCTCTTCTTTCTGTCCTTGAACTTTCAGCACCACACAGTTGCTACATAAACCTGTTCTATCTGAAGCCATAATTACTTCAAATTAATTCAAGTTGAATCTAAAGAAGCTCAGGTAAACCTTACTGAACAGATAAAGTGATTGTAACAACTAGGATAGGGTGGATTATGAGAACAGCCAGATGGAATACAGAATGAAAGAAGACACCTGTATCGTATGTTGTTTCTTCAAAACTCTTGCTCAGCTGTTTGGGTCAGGAAGAGTTAATTGACTTGAAATAGTTAGCAGTGTCCTTCCCCAGATTCATCCCTTTCCCAACTGGATTCTGAGATGACTGGTGGGAACACCTTCCCCACTGGAGATGTGCTTTCTGGGATGACTGGTGGAAACACCTTCCCCACTGAAGATGTGCTTTCTGAGATGACTGGTGGGAACACCTTCCCCACTGGAGATGTGCTTTCTGAGATGACTGGTGGGAACACCTTCCCCACTGGAGATGTGCTTTCTGAGATGACTGGTATAAACACCTTTCCCCACTGGAGATGTACTTTCTGAGATGACTGGTATAACACCTTTCCCCACTGGAGATGTACTTTCTGAGATGACTGGTGGGAACACTTCCCCACTGGAGATGTGCTTTCTGAGATGACTGGTATGAACACCGAGGACTGTCAGGGTAACTAATAACTGCTTGGAAGGGGCAGAAGTATAATTCAATATGTAATGTTGAGAAGAGACAAAACGTATTCTCTGGTAAAAAAAAAATAAAAAGAAAAGCACTGGAGAACATCTTGTTGAGATGGGAAAGATCTGTGGTAGAAGAAGCAGAGGCTGACAGAGAAATTATGTTATATGGTTTAAAAAAGTAGCAGGGAAGAATATCAGCAGAATTTATCCAGAATATCCAGAAGAAAGATACGCAGAGATGTGAACGCCTAAGCCAAGTGAAAGGCGAATGATGATATTATAATAAAATGGGTTATTTCTTATATTGTCGGCTGCTCTGGCTTAGATGTTGCAAATGCAATTTGTCAATTTCAAATTACTGAGTTCAATTCCAGCTGCAGCTGCAGGCAATTTAGCAGCAGTCACTTTGTGTTGATTTTGACAATGGTGTTGAAACCAAGCCATTCTGAAAGCATTGGCTAATAACTGAAAATAAAAATGCATTGTAACATCCCAAACAACATACACAAAACAAAAATGGGGCTGGTTGTGCAACATCCTTAAAGCAGTGTTCTCTAACTGGTGTTCTATCGACCAGCTGATCAATCATAATACTGGAACTTTATTTATTATACTGCAAGAAATATGAGCACCCAAGGACTAACCTTCATAAATATATGATGCTCTACAATAATCCTTTGATAAACAGAAAATATTTTTGGAGTAGATGGTCTTAGAGAACTACAGGGAAGGATTCAACAGTACACCACAACAGGGACATATCAGATGTTAATACATCTTAAGAGAGAAGAATTTATCACAGATTACTTTAAATGTCCATAAAGATAGACTACACAACATAATTACTATAACTGTTTGAAAGTGCACTTGAAATATACTGAATTTAACAATCTGCACTCCTACAATCACATACAATTAATATATAAGCTAGGCTATTTTGAATAACGAAAAATAATTGTTTGGCATATCCATTCTTAAAAAAGACAAAAGACAAATTAAATATATCCCAACAATACACCAGACTGGTTGAAAAGGATACTGTTGTTTAAATTACTACTACTAACTCCAAGTAGTTAACAATTGTAATTTAAAATTGTTTTTAACACATAAAATGCTGTCTCTATTTAGTGCAGACTGTGGACATAGAGGCTGGTGAAACACAGAACTGTACCCATGGATGCTTGCTAGGTGATCCATGAGCATGATTGAGACAGGACAGGCATGAAGATAATGGTTGTAGTCTCTGAAGAAATTTCTCCTTTAGGAATCAGTTTAATTTTTCTGCCAGGGCACTCTGGTGTAAGAGGGAATAAATGAGTGAACTGGCTTGCTGGTAGGTACAGGGCAAGCAACAGAATGAGCAGATGTTCCTAATGCTCTCAAGGAGGCAGGACGAACAGATAGAGGATTCAGGAGACAATGGTGAGTCAGCAACATCCAAAAGACTACAAGAACTTTAGGTAAAAAGAGGTATTACCAGACACAAACACTATACAAGCAGACAAAGAAGAATAGTAAACCAACACAGAATTAATATTATCAGTAACCACAGGCTGCAGGGTGGAAGTGCTTATGGACTTGTTAAATTTGGATCATCCGTAGATTAATAAACAAACATTAGTGAAATAATTTCACATCAAATCTTCTCCACACCAGGGTTGGATTTATGTAACCCACTGTTTAGAAGAAAGAAAAACCTTTCTTCCTATCATTTTTAAACAGTGGTGCAGAATAGATTAGAACCTCACCATGTAATATCCCCAAGTACAGCAGTCCATAGGCTGCAGATAACCTTAAATCTGGGGATAGCACATTAAAAAAATATTAACCAGATTTTATTTCTGGTTTAGCTGTCAGGTGATCCACATTTTTTTAGGGGTGGGGGAGGGGTGGGTGGTGGGTGGGGCACATGAATACACACAAAAAAGGTTGAATAGCACTGTTGTAAAGGATGTGCAACAAACTTTTTAAACATTATAAATTTTGATTTATTTTTGCAAATATTTCTGTAGCAAGTAGGTACAGTAAGTATTTTTGATAATTTATGAGTTAAGTTGAATCAAGAATTGACATCACAGCACTCGGAGCATTTCCATGCATGATCAGTCCTCATCTTCAGCAGCTAGCGCAGAGTTCCAATACTGATGGTACTGGTCACAATCTGGGTTAAACGTCCGTCTTGCCTTTCCTCTGAGAGTTGTCAGCCGGCCAGACCCTCTGGTTACACCCAGGTGCCTCATTCTCCCCAGACTATAATAACCTTCTTTCTCTACAGATTCCGTTGCTTGTTCCCAAAGGGCCTTGACAACATCTGCCTTTTCATGTATCAATTCACCCCCCAGTGGTGCGGATCTAGCCAATCTGTCTGCCTGTTCATTACCCACCACGCTGGCATTCCTGGAGAAAAGATCCAAAGTATGCTCACCACCCATGACCTTTACGCTAATTTAAATACTAAGCTAGTGTCCAAATGTGGAGCAGTATTGTGTGTGTTCACCTTAGATGGCAAAAAGTAAGAAGGATAAAACTGATCTGAATCATAGTCCGAATCTGATAGTCCGATGTAGTTGAAGGTGTGTCCAACGCACAACACACTTCTGACTTTTGCAATGTGGCAAATGAGATATACTTCACTACCTCAAAGTCTCACTAACTGAGACTTAGATTAGAGACCAATGGATAACTTGTGTGCGGTTTTATTCCGCTGATCTATTTTTTAATTGTTAAATTTATGAATTAATTACACGGAGTCAATTTTTAAAACAACTAAAAAGTACTAATTATGCAGTGAAGGGACTTGTAGACAATGACAATGTATACTATAAACTCAGTCTAATGATAAATAATATAAATCAATAGTAGTAGTACCAACAACAGCAGTACAAAAAGAAGTAAATGAACGCTTTTCTTTAAAAGTAGCAGCATTTAAGCAAGTTGTATTAGCAAAGTAATTGACAACCTGTGTCCTTGCCTTGTTGAATGTTGATCAGCTCTGACACGGCAGCACGGCCCTGGTTTGTTGACACTGCGGGTTTCTTGCCCGCCGTCAGCCAAACCAAGTCACGCCGTGTGTATGTGCATATCTACTTCTGCTTGTTGGCTACACGGCCTTCTGGTTGGCAATATGCTGCTGTACCCATACTTATAACTTCAGGTTAGCTGTTTACGGACTTATCTACTTAAACTAGCAAATGGACGAACAGTAAGTTTGCCATGATATGAAGAGATGTGGGCTGAATATTTGGTTATTGTAGACTGCCCCCGGACCAAGCGCAGCGTCACGAAGTTAACAGTTGGGGGTTGGGGGTGTTTTATCCCACACACCCCCCCCCCCTCCCCACCCAGCTCAGGAATTTGATATTTAAAAAGGTGGGGGGGGGGGGGGCACTTGATATTTTGTACTCTGGCTTCTATCTGTCTGTCAAGTCTGCCATCCTCTGCAAATATTTTTCTTAGTGTGCTTGCGGGAAGAAGGAAAAAACAACAACATAAAAGTAGGTAGAAGAGGGAAAAGAAATATGGCTATGACAAAATGTAGTAGTCTCCCGCTAAGCCGCACAAACAGGAGAAGTAAAGAACATGCATTGGTTCTTCTAAGCAGGGGCCACGAAATGTTTTATCGTAGCCCTGGCAATGAAGTGTGAGTTATATATCTTATCAGAACGCTTACATCCCCCCAATGAACTTAAAAATGTGACAACAGAGATGAAATGACTTAGACGAGCTGCAGGAGTTTAAAAGAAAGACAGAATCATTATCACAAAACCAGACAAATGCTAGAAGAAAAAAAAAGTCAGTCTTACATGTCATCAAAAACAACAAATGAAGTGGTTTGGACACCTAACAAGAACGCACTGGTACTATCTGTCACAGCGAGCCACACTAAAAGTCACAACGGGTATAGAGCGAGTGGAAGACCTCGGAAAATATGGAGTTTTGGCAATAAGAAAAGCCTTACAGAGATTAACATTAGTCCTAATAGTGCTAATGACAGAGCTCGTCAACGAACGTTACATCTCCCCCCGACACTTCGATGAGGTACAGGATGGAAGAGAAGAAGAGGAAGAAGCAGAAGCAGAAGAAGAAGAAGAAAAAGAAGAAGAACAAGAAGAAGAAGAAGAAGAAGAAGAAGAAGAAGAAGAAGAAGAAGAAGAAGAAGAAGAAGAAGAAGAAGAAGAAGAAGAAGAAGAAGAAGAAGAAGAAGAAGAAGAAGAAGAAGAAGAAGAAGAAGAAGAAGAAGAAGAAGAAGAAGAAGAAGAAGAAGAAGAAGAAGAAGAAGAAGAAGAAGAAGAAGAAGAAGAAAAAGAAGAAGAAGAAGAAAAAGAAGAAGAAGAAAAGGAAGAAGAAGAAGAAGAAGAAGAAGAAATAAAAAGAAGAAGAAGATGATCGGTTTATTTCAATGAATACAGAATTAACGTAAACTTCACAGGTAACATTATATTACCAATCATCCAACTGCTCGACCAGAATCTAACGTGTTAATCACCTCCAGCTACACACACACACACACACACACACAGAGAGAGAGAGAGAGAGAGAGAGAGAGAGAGAGAGAGAGAAAGAGAGAGAGAAAGAGAGAGAGAGAGAGCAGCTGACTGACTGACTTCTACCCCATCAGGACATCACACAAGCGATAAACACCCGATGACACAATGTGCCACCATGTGGATGAGGATCACCGTGGAGAGGTCCCAGAAACCGCGTTCAGCCTTAAGGCTGTATTGCGGCCCCTGGCAAGAGCCAGAGTAGGGCTTCAAATAACAAAAAATGTTCTCCATGAAAGGACGGAAAGTAAATTTTCTGAGAGAGCAGCACAGTACAAGCCTTTTTATAGACACCTGGCCTCTTGCGTGCCAAATTTTTCCGCGAGTCAGTCCTACTTAATTCACTATCTTGTTGTCGTCCGGCTACACTAGATATTTTGTATTACCGTTAACATGAACGTTTATAATATTATGTTTCTTGTCTATCCTCATTACATCAGTTTTCACTGAGTTTAATCTCATATCATATTTTGTGCAATCTTGATGCAAAGAGTCAATATGGTGTTGTAAATTCTGTTTTTTTTTTTTTGGTGATGTATTAGGCATTGATCATCTAAAAAAGATAAGTTCTTCAATGTCTGTGTTTGCCTCCTGTGTTATTCTATCCATGTAAGTAATGAAAAGCAATGGTGAGAGAACACATCCCTGACGAGATGGGAAACCAGTCTGCCATTCTGTTGTTCTCACTGTGCATTGACTATCTTGATAATGAGCCATGATGTTACCCAACAGTTGATCTTGAATACCATAATCTTCTAGAATTTTTCATAGTTTCCATCTTTTGACTCGATCGAAATGCTCGATCTCTTGATATATAAATATAAGAGGTTGACTTCTATCTCGCATATCTGCCTTAATGGGCATAACAATGGGCAACAAAAATTGCCTTGAAACTCAGATCCCCTCAGTCCTACCCCCCCCCCCCCCCCTAACCAAACAGAAAACATTGGAGGACACCCAAACCATGCTTTCCTTACCACCCTACTAACCTTAGAAATTTTGTAGCTAAATAATTTGGGGTGATGGATGGGATGTCCTTGAGTGTTCGCCCACTCAGTAGGTTTGTTTTAAAAGAGAGAGGGAGAGAGAGAGAGAGAGAGAGAGAGAGAGAGAGAGAGAGAGAGAGAGAGAGAGAGAGAGAGAGGCTTATATGTCTATTTTAACCATGTTAATTGTTTTAGAACTGGAGTTTTACATGCATATCCATTTTACAGATCTCATCTATTTATATGCATATTGCTGAGTCCTTGCATCTCAGGCAGATGCACTCTAACTTCTAATGAAAGATCCATAATGAACCGACTTTTACAACATGCTTGCTAGGGGCAGACCCCCCCCCCCCCCTCCCCACCATCAAATGCGGCCATAGAATGAGGCCAAGAAGTGTGCTCCATGATGAAATAATTCATTACAACATGATAACATGCCATATACAGAGTTGACCAGTGTTTGCACAGAGCCCATTTACACTCCATGAAGCTAATCATTCATCTGTGTGTGTGTGCAGGTGTGTGTGTGTTTACCCAGCAAATGTGCGGAAGCAGAAACAATTATCACTGCATACCCATCAGAGATAACCAAGACAGACTGTGGCACAGTCGTGCCTATACATCCCCCAAGAAATAGATGTGCCTAATTCGGCCAAGTTGAATGAATATAGTTCGTAGCTCTCTTCAATCGTATTCAAGAACAAGGCCAGTGATGTAACAATTACACAAGAGTTGGTTTATTCATAATATTCTCGTCACACAGACTTCATAAATTCAATAAGCAATAGTATAGAACACTTCATTATCTTGTAACTATCTATTCTTATGTCTCTCTACGAGTTACTCAATCACTGTTCTAGCTAAACTCCAATTTTAGCATATCCTTCTAACGAAGTACAGTACTAGTTTTCTTCTAACCGGTTTCTCTCGCGGTCCAGCCCTAACTGTCTTCTCAAGCGGTTTCGGGGGCTAACTCTCTGTTCTAGTTAAACTCCAAGTTTAACATATCCTTCTAAACGAAGTACAGCACTGGTGTTCTCAACTGGTCTCTCAAGCTGTCCGGTCCTAACTGTCTGTTCTCCAGCGGTTCCGTCCTAACTAACTTCTCAAGCCCCTGGCTCAGACTTTATTCTCCCGCTTTCCCGCTCTTTCTGGCGTACCTTCTCCATCACTCCCCTGTCACCTGTCTTTGGTGGTCACGTTTGGATGAACGTATCTCTTCAGCTGGTCACAGCTCACGGGCACTCGTCGAATGTTTCATCCCTCACTGTCAGATGTCATGGCGGTTATCATGAAGATGTTCTGCATAGTTGGCTAGGCCATGGCTTTCTAATCACCCATTTCTATCATTTCACACAGTGATGGAATAGTACGCCGTGTGGTGGTCTGAAATGTATGCTTTGTTCATTTAACCCCTTTCTGTCTATATTTGATTACAAGACTGCTCACCACACACACACAAAAACAAAAACAAAAAAAGACATGCAGTGGACTAAACACTTCTCCGACCTCTTGAACAGACCTGATCCTGAAAATCCCCCAGATATTCAACCAGCCTCTCAGGACATTGAAATTATTACTGAACCACCAAGCAAACAAGAAATCCTTAAAGCTATCCACACTTTAAAGAACAACAAAGCACCAGGCAAAGACGAACTGCCAGCAGAACTTCTCAAAGTAGATCCCAACACAAATGCTAGCATTCTAGAACCATTGTTCAATGATATTTGAGAAAAAGAAATGTTGCCTGATGACTGGACTGAAGGAACAATAGTCAAAATCCCCCAAAAAGGAGACTTAACAGACTGCAATAATTGGAGAGGAATTACTCTTCTCTCAGTAGCAAGCAAAATATTTGGTAAAATCATCATAATGCGGCTTGAAAAAGGAGTAGATAAATGCCTACGAGTAGAACAATCAGGATTCAGAAAGGGCAGAAGAACAACTGAACACATCTTCGCCATACGTAACATTTTAGAACAATGCAATGAATGGCAGAGAAGTATATATATATATATATTTATAAATTTTGTGGACTTTGAGAAAGCTTTTGACAGCGTCCATAGAGACAGTCTATGGAAAATTCTACGACATTATGGAATTCCAGAAAAAATAGTCAACATAATTGCTCTTTTCTATAAAGACTTTTCATGCAGTATAAAAAATTACAATATATCTTTCCCAGTAAAGACAGGTGTAAGACAGGGATGTGTTATGTCATCTTTCCTCTTCAACCTTGTATTGATTGGATTCTAAAGAACACAGTAGACAGGACATTGAGAGGCATACGATGGACTCCATTCACCATGCTTGAAGACCTCAATTTTGCAGATGATATATCACTCCTATCACATAAACATGAACATATACAAGAAAAAAGTAACAGACTACACGGTACAACAGAAATGGTGGAACTGAGAATAAATACAAAGAAAACTAAGATCATGACAAGCAGTCCAAACCAACAACCAATGACCATAAATAACCAAACTCTTGAAAATATAGAACATTTCACATATCTTGGCAGTGTGGTGTCCCTACTGGGAGGGACCGAAGAGGACATACAGTCACGTCTGAACAAAGCTAGAGCTGCTTTTGGAAGGATGAGGCAAATCTGGAAATCCAACAATTACTGTAGAGGAACGAAACTCCGACTCTACAAGAGCATCATTTTGCCAGTTCTTCTTTATGGAGCGGAATGCTGGAGAATGACCAAAAAGGATGCAGACAAGCTGTCCACCTTCCACCACACATGTCTACGTAGAATTACCACAATTTTCTGACCAGATAGAATCTCAAACACTAAAATACTTCAAGTCACAAACCAAGAAACTTATGACAGTATTATAACCAAGAGAAGATGGGAATGGCTTGGCCACGTTATGAGAATGAATCCTGATATACCCGCCAAAACAGCTCTCACATGGACACCAAAGGGAAAGAGAAAACAGGGGTGCCCTCCAAAAAAAAAAAAAAAAAAAAAAAAAAACACGGAGAAGAACGATGGAAAGTGACCTGAGTGTGGCATCTTTGACATGGAAAACTGCACTGAAGATTGCACAGGACAGGAAAGCATGGAAAGTCTTCTCTGAAGCCTCATGTGCCACTAGAACTGATGATGATTCCCGCCCTGTCTACCAGCTCGTCAAGGTCACTCGCAACAAAGCAGAAGAAAACATTAGTAAACATGGAAATGAGATATCGGAGAAGGGTTGCAGGAGTGACCAGAAGAGAATCAGGAATAAGGTCATAAGAGGACAAGTTAGGTTCAGTGGGCTTCCTTTCTACAATTCCTCCAACTATAATAGTAGATGCTTTTAAAACTGACTGTACAATTTCATGCTTGAATAGCTGAACTTTTTGTGTGTCTTCGAGCACTGATTACAAATTGTGGTCCATGCTTCTGTTCAATCAGTCAACTAAGTAATCAATCGATTGATCAGTTAATCAATCAATCAATCAGTGTTCATTCAATCACTTAACCAATCAATCGAACTCCACACTGGTAGTTGGCTGCTTCTTTTTTTTTTCTTTTTTCTATGTTCAACATCAGTCATGCTAAACATTTAGTCCCGTCTGGGTCACAAATAGGATTGTGCGTTTAAGATCGCTACCGGTCTGCCATAGCTTCTTTTGCAGATCCAGTCTTTGCTGGGAGACGTTAGGGCAGTACTGCACTATGTGCTCAGGTGTCTATCTCTCTGCTACGCAATCACAGGCAGCAGATTCTGTTATGCCTATCCTGTGCAGGTGTGCTCGAAGAACACAGTGTATTGTCCAAAGTCTAAAAATTGATGTTTGTTCTCCTGATGAGTTTGTTTATGCTGTCACTCTCTGGTCTGTAATCTCCATTCTGCCTTATCTACTGCCGCTTGAAAGACTGCTTTAGCGCTGTTTTGGTTTCCTTGTAGCTGTGTGGTGGATGAGGTTGTGGAAGATTACCCCCAGCTTGTGCTAACTCATCTGCTCTCTCATTTCCTTGAACAACACAGCGGACTAATATCAACTGCAAGATCAGTCCTGCTTCATTGGAGAGTAAGCAAATGTTGCTTCTTAGATCTGCAAATAGTTTATCTTGTTTTTTGCTTGATAGTGCTTGGAGAACAGACAATGAGTCACTAAGTATAAAATTTTGTGCCCTCTGCGTTATTGAGTGACGAGATGTTGGACTGCAAAAAGGAGGGCAGTTGCCCCAGCTCTAAAGTTAGTGCAGATGTCACCTGCTGGTAGAGAGAGAGAGAGAGAGAGAGAGAGAGAGAGAGAGAGAGAGAGAGAGAGAGAGAGAGAGAGAGAGAGAGAGAGAGAGAGAGAGAGAGAGAGAGATTCTGCTCTACTGCTAGGGGGTTTAATGTATTTTCCACAATCCCCCTTTCCGACTGCATCTGTAGCAGAGCCGTCAGTGAAAACCTGAGTCCAATTGGTGTTGGGATACTTCTCATGTCTTGGCTACTGCAGCCAATGCAGTGGAGGTATGTTCAATGACTGGTCTGACTGTTCCAGTATATATTTGTTTCAGGATTCTGGAGTTAGCGCCCCATGTGGTACCATCTAATTTGTTCATCACTGCAAGCTTCTTGAATGTTTTACCCTGAACTGATTCTACGTGTGTCTTCCAAGTTAGTCGCTAATCAAGTGTAACGCCCAGAAAGGTAGGAGTGTCAGTCTGTGGTATAAGCTGGGTTTGTATCCAGATTTTGTTTCTTTTGTAGGGTGGGGGGAGATAGAGAGAAAAGTGATGTTGTGCTTTTTGAATTATTTAGCTTTAGACCCCACTTTTCGGTCCAGGCTTCTACATTTTCCACAGTTTTCTGTAACAGATATGAGGCTGTGGTGGTGTATTCGGATGCTGTCCAAACTGCAAATCATCGGCATGTAGGGTATTAAAAATTCGCTGGTGGCAGGTTGCTGTTATATCATTTATGTAAACCCGGAAACGAGTTGGTACTTTTGCACTGCCATGAGGAACTCCTTCTCTTAGTTTTGCTAGTTTGCCAATGTGTCCATCAATTCTGAATCTGGCTCAAGGTTGGAAAAGAAAAGTCTTTGATCCACTTGCACATGTTGTGCACAACTCCTGCATGTAGCCGTTTTAGTAGTAGGCCTTCATTCCAAACTGTATCGAAAGCACGAGAGAGGTTAAAGAAGACAGCAAGAACTTTTTTCAATTCTGGAAGGCATTCTCAATGTCCTGTGCCAGATATGTCAACTGGTCCTCTGTGTTTCTGTGCTGTCTGTATCCTGTCTGTCAGTATCCTGTCTGTGTGGGGGTGATTACCGAGTGTCTCTCCAAGAACCACATTAGTCTTTTATTTACTAATGTTTCCATCATTTTTCTAACACCTCTAAGAAGGCTGATGGGTCTGTAGCTTTTTGGGTCTCTTCTGTCTCCACCCTTTTAAAAGATAAGCTGGATGATTGCTTCATACCAGGCTAACGGTACTACACTTTTTTTTGCCAGCTCTGGCTGTAAATGCAGAGCAGAAACTTCATGGCAGCAGGTCCAAGATGAGAGAGAAATTCGTTTGTAATGCCGTCAGCCCCTGGGGTTTTCTTCATTTTCAACTCTCCAATTCCAACTTCCAGCTCTTGCATAGTAAACTTTTCTGACATGCAGGCCTCGGCTGTTTTTCTGCTAGAGTCTGCTAAAGGAGCCTTGGCCTGGTTTCGTACTTCTTTTATTCTTTGCATGGGAATATGAATCTCACTTTCCTTATGGCGTGTTGTATCTAGCACATCTGCTGCTACCTTGCCAGTAACAGCTCCATCGTTTATTTGGAGTACAACTCTGGCTTTTTCTATCTTGTCTCCATTCAGGCTTTTTGTGAGCTTCCACAGACGTGGTGTCCTTCTCGAGGTTAAATGACGCCGTCTTTTTATGACAGCTTTCCTTCATCTGCTTATTTCTATTCATTGATGAAGGCTGCTTTTGCTCTGTTATGAAGTGTAACATTTTTATCAGTCGGATCCTTCTCCAGGCAGTTGGCTGCAGTAGTTTGGTGTATCTCTCTCCAATTGCTTTTTGGCCAACTCTGATGCTTTCTTTCACAAGTATCGCTGCCTACCTCTTCCTCACCTGCCTCCAACGTTTCCCTCCAGTATGCTATCTATACAATTATTAATTCGTTTAGTGTGGCTAGCTATTTCGCTTTTCTCTGTTTTATTATGCTTCTGTTATCACTTGCTAATTGCTTGTTTTGATGTAGTTATCAACTCTTTTTCAGAATCTCTTTTATCTGTTAATATTTTTACTTTCAATTCCCACTTCACCTGGTATTCACATTTTTAAAACTGAACATCCTTTGGAGTTTACATATGAAATCGCCAAGAATAACTGTAAAGGAAGTCAACTGGTCACCTAACTAATAATTTTCTAGCTTAGACATTACTTCGCACTCTTATATTGATAGCCATATATTCTTCTTCTTTCTCTTAGTCCATGCTGTATGGCGTTGATAGTCATGTCTATCCACAACCTTCCGTCTCATGTACTTTTAATCAACTCTGACACAGATGATCTTCCATACCATGATATCAAACTGTCCAGTATCTGTTCTTTCGGTCTCCCTCTGCCTCTCTTTCCCTCCAACTTTCCTACTGTCACGATGTACTCCAGTTTTCTCCTTCTCATCACATGACCAAAGAATATAGATTGTCTCTTTCTGATGAGAGCTATCAGTTCTCTTAGTAAGTCAGTTTCTTTCAAAACGTCTTCAATACTCTTTTCATCTGTCTCTTGACTCAACTCAACTCATGGCTAAGTTAGGAGTAAGTCAAGGACCTCAGTGAAGACTTTGCATCTACAGCTAATGTTAAAGGCGGGCCCAGTAGTGGGTGTCTCGTCTCAAATTCTCCTGTTTTTCCATCAGGAGTATTGAAATGAAACAGGCGGACATGTGTAATGCTGATAACAATGTTTTACCAGAAGATGGTTACTGTGTATAGCTATGACTGAGATTTAAAACTAAACAGTGGGACATTCTTGCTCCCCAACTAACTAAAGAAGGATAAACAGTATTCATGGCAGAAAAGATCATGTTCACCATCATTTGAGACCGACATGGGGTAATGCCGACCAGAGGCAATTGTTTGCCAAATACTGCAGGTGGGAGGACATCATGCATTGACTACCTGTACATGGCACCAAGTGACGTCTTCCTGTTTGCAAAAATAAAACATCTGCTTAGTGGCAATCATTTTTTGAATGACCAGGACCTTTTTACTGAAATTTCTAAAAAAAAAAAAAAAAAAAAAAAAAAAAAAGCGCATAGTTATCGGATGGCGCGTTTTTATTAGTTTGTAAATAAAATATCGTACTCGGGTATGTGAAAAGCAGACTCAAATGTTGTTTACCGTGTCCAGAGGACATGTGGGCGTGAATTGAGTGGCTTTTTGTAATCGTTACAACGCAGTGGTCAATTGTGTTTAAGACCATTTTTGTGTGCATAACTCACAAGAAAGCAACACAATTTGCGGTGAACACTATTCACTGCCTACGCAACTGAAACCCTATAAAAGGATAACGCTACACCAAAACGATCAGTTCATTTTCAAACAGTCACGAATGGCGCCTATATGAATGTGTTAAGGAGTATTGCTAATGACCGACTGCAGGCAGGTGAAAGTCAAAGTCAGATTGCCAGGCATCTAAACGTGCATCAGAGTACCTTCAGTCAACTTTGGCACCGGTTCCAAGCCACTGGTTTAGTTGAAGACCGACATCGCAGTGGACGACCCACAGTGACAACAGAGAATCACTTTTTCCGGCTTTGTAATCTTAGAAACAGGTTTACAACAGCTTTCTCAACTGCACAGGCATTGCCTTCAGGACTTCATGTGTCTGATCAAACTGTTTAGAACAGACTGCATGATCGACGACCACGCCAAGGACCTGTCGCCACCGCCAACATCGACTGCTTTGGGCCAACCATCATCGTCCCTGGGCAAGTGACAATCAGTGGAGACATGTCTGGTTCAGTTACGAATCTTTTTTTTTTTTTTTTTTTTTTTTTTTGCAGCGTCATGATAGACGGCGAAGGCTCTGCCATAGACGAAATGAAGGGTTAGCCCAAAATTGTGTTGATAAAGCTCTGTTGCATGGTGGTTGGGGTGTAATGGTATGGGAAGTGATCAGTTACAATGGAAGGAGTCAGTTTGTCCACATTGAAGAAGCTTGAATGCGCAACGATACGTCCATGAAATTCTTCGACCACATGTCCTTCCATTTTGGGATGCCAACAGATATCTTTTTCAACAGGACAACGACAGACCCCATTCTGCACAGCTGACCAGGCAGTTCCTGACTGCCAATAACATTCAAACCCCTCCCTGGTTATCCTTGACTGCAGACATGAGCCCGATTGAGCACATGTGGGATTATCTGCAAAGACGTATTTGTCGCCGAAACGTTGCTCCACCCAATGGTCGTGATCTGTTCCAGGCACTCCAGGAAGAGTGGGCAGCCATCCCACAGAACCACATCAGACATCTGATCGCATCGATGCCCGGGAAATGCCAGTCACTGATCCACGCAAAAGGAGGCCACACACCAAACTAACGGTCCAAGTCCAAGTCCTTTTGAGGAAAAAAAAAAAGAAAAGCTCGACCACGTTCAGACTGCTGCTAGCTAGCCTAGGCTGCTAGCAGTCTCCGCCTATATTTGTGGTCTGGGTTATTTGCGTCACTTTCGTGACTGAACGAAACTAACGGAAAAGGCCTACGCCTAAATACTATCGTGACCCAGATGCAAAAAAAAAAAAAAAGGGTGTCAATTGATTGGTGGAACCCCTAAGGTATTCTTGTGTGAAATTTGAGTAATTTGACTTACTGCATTACAAAGATGCAGACTGTCAAAATTGTGAGTATGTTTGTTCCTTTCAGTAACTGCGTTTTTTTTTTTTTTTTTGAACAGTATACAGTCACCAGGAAAGTGAAGGAAAGAAAGAAGTGCATAAACTTGACGGGTGAATATATTGGGGAAGAAGTAAACTTCCATGTGCATGTTTTTGGCTACTTCATTCTATAAGTGCAACATTTTTTACCGCCCCTTATAAAATGGTTTCGGCGGAAAAAGGGGGAAAGGGGGGGGGGGGGGGGAAGGGGTAGAATAGACCCACTACAACACAACATTTTAACTGCCGTTTTAAGGGCAAACAGAAAAGAAGAAGAAGAATACAATGACGATGATGACCACCCTTCATATACCATCTGAAGTAGTCAGATGACAAGCTGTTTATCTAAGATATGACTCATAGAACAGTCTCTCTCTCTCTACACACACACACATACACATTATTTGATTGTTTCTCCTTGTGACATTATATGTCACATAGGGCTCGCAGTCTATTCCTCCATTCTGTTCTACCTTGTGCAATCAATTCAATATCACGGCATGGAATCCAGTCCAGCACAATTGACCCCTCTCATTTCAGGGTTTCTTTTGGGCACCCTTGTCTCCTTATTCCATTGATTTCCTATTTTAGCGCCTGTTTGTTGATTCTTTCCTCGTTTCTTCTTTGTAAGTTCTAGTTTAGTGCCATCTTCTCTGTCATAGCTTTTGATACTAGTAGATATTTCTCTTATTTCTGTACTCCTCTTGAACTGACCCGATTATACATACATCATTTTCCGCAGGCATTTATTTTCGAATGTGTCTTTAGTGGTTTTCCAACTTTCAATGGCAGATGTTAAAACTGAAATAACATTAGAATTAAATATACGTAACTTGATTTTAAAACTATACAGCCTAGAGTTGAATATTTTGTTTAGGCTTTTAAAACTTTACAATCTAGAGTTGCATATTTTGTTTAGGCTTTTAAAACTTTACAATCTAGAGTTCAATATTTTGTTCAGGCTTTTAAAACTTTACAATTTAGAGTTCCATATTTTATTCAGGCTTTTAAAACTTTACAATTTAGAGTTCCATATTTTGTTTAGGCTTTTAAAACTTTACAATCTAGAGTTCAATATTTTGTTCAGGCTTTTAAAACTTTACAATTTAGAGTTCCATATTTTGTTTAGGCTTTTAAAACTTTACAATTTAGAGTTCCATATTTTGTTTAGGCTTTTAAAACTTTACAATCTAGAGTTCAATATTTTGTTCAGGCATTTAAAACTTTACAATTTAAAGTTCCATATTTTGTTTAGGCTTTTAAAACTTTACAATCTAGAGTTCCATATTTTGTTTAGGCTTTTAAAACATTACAATCTAGAGTTCCATATTTTGTTTAGGCTTTTAAAACTTTACAATCTAGATTTCCATATTTTGTTCAGGCTTTTAAAACTTTACAATTTAGAGATCCATATTTTTTTCAGGCTTTTAAAAGCTGCTGATGCCATGCGGATGCATGTCATAATTTTTTTCATTGCGTGTCCTTTACTATAAAAATTACTACCTAAATAAATTAATCTGTTAATTTAACTCTGTCTTTAGTGTTACATCAGCTTGATCTCATATTGATGAAGCTGTTACTGTCAGGCTGTACATCTATGACACATTACCACAGATAATATAGTCTGTTCACAGATCTATGGCATACCAACCTGGTGTAGATAGATACCAGACTATTTTTATTGATACACCATCACAGCAGACACATAACAGGCTCTATATCTGAGCAATACTAGATTTTATTCCAAACAGAAAATGCATACAATATACAACATATGCCACACTTACACATATCCATATACAACATATGTCACACTTACACATATCCATATACAACATATGTCACACTTACACATATCCATATAGTGAAATATCAAAATTATAAGACAGATTCTGAATATTAATTGAGCATATTTAAGTAGTCCCAATCAATGCAAAAAATTTTTAACACAAAACATTTGGTTGAAGAGGTGAATGTTTATCTTTCAATAAACACGACCACAACACAGAATGAAATCAGCAAGAACACTATCTAGATATATTGTACAGCAGCCTCTGTGTTTACCTGCTCCTGGTTACTGCTGTTCCAAAGTTTTATGTTGGAGTCTGCACATATGCAGATTTATATAACTGACCTACGGTTTCCAGGCCAAGTCAGTCTAAATTTATGACAGGAAAAACACTGGGAAATAAAGGCAGCTGATATGATGGTTACCACCCCACCCTCTAGTGTTGATTCATCTATAAAATGATGGTCTAGAAACATAACTCAATGGCATGAAAAGAATCCTTTACTTTTTACTTAACCTGCTCCTGGCAATTTTATACCACCAATCAGGTTTTCTTGGCTGTTTCTACAAGGACATCTGTCTACTGTTAACACAGATGGCAGTGATTGACACTCTCTATGAAGAAAGATTAAAGGAGGTGATTCGGCAAAATAAGCTATCAGTTACTTGTATTCTGCGTCATAATCCTCCAGATTTGGCCTTATTTCACACAGGTGAGGGGCGACATTGGTTATTTCCAGCTGGAGACCACATATTTCTATTCATGATGTGTTATTTCTGTCACGAGATATTTCTATTTATGATGTGTTCTTTCTGTCATCAGATATTTCTATTTATGATTTGTTCTTTCTGTCATCAGATATTTCTATTTATGATTTGTTCTTTCTGTCATCAGATATTTCTATTTATGATGTGTTCTTTCTGTCATCAGATATTTCTATTTATAATGTGTTCTCTCTGTCACCAGATATTTCTATTTATGATGTGTTCTTTATGTCACCAGATATTTCTATTTATGATGTGTTCTCTTTGTCACCAGATATTTCTATTTATGATGTGTTCTTTCTGTCACCAGATATTTCTATTTGTGATGTGTTCTCTCTGTCACCAGATATTTCTATTTATGATGTGTTCTTTCTGTCACCAGATATTTCTATTTATGATGTGTTTTCTTTGTCACCAGATGTTTCTATTTATGATGTGTTCTTATTGTCATCAGATATTTCTATTTATGATGTGTTCTCTCTGTCACCAGATATTTCTATTTATGATGTGTTCCTTCTGTCACCAGATATTTCTATTTATGATGTGTTCTCTTTGTCACCAGATGTTTCTATTTATGATGTGTTCTTTCTGTCACCAGATATTTCTATTTATGTGTTCTCTCTGTCACCAGATATTTCTATTTATGGTGTGTTCTCTCTGTCACCAGATATTTCTATTTATGATGTGTTCTTTCTGTCACCAGATATTTCTATTTATGATGTGTTCTTTCTGTCATCAGATATTTCTATTTATGATGTGTTCTTTCTTGTCACCAGATATTTCTATTTATAATGTGTTCTCTTTGTCACCAGATATTTCTATTTATGATGTGTTCTTTCTTTCACCAGATATTTCTATTTATGATGTGTTCTTTCTGTCACCAGATATTTCTATTAATGATGTGTTCTTTCTGTCACCAGATATTTCTATTTATGATGTGTTCTCTCTGTCACCATATATTTCTATTTATGATGTGTTCTTTCTGTCACCAGATATTTCTATTTATGATGTGTTCTCTTTGTCACCAGATGTTTCTATTTATGATGTGTTCTTTCTGTCACCATACATTTCTATTTATGATGTGATCTCTCTGTCACCAGATATTTCTATTTATGATGTGGTCTCTCTGTCACCAGATATTTCTATTTATGATGTGTTCTTTCTGTCACTAGATATTTCTATTTATGATGTGTTCTTTCTGTCACCAGATATTTCTATTTATGATGTGTTCTCTCTGTCACCAGATATTTCTATTTATGATGTGTTCTTTCTGTCACCAGATATTTCTATTTATGATGTGTTCTCTCTGTCACCAGATATTTCTATTTATGATGTGTTCTTTCTGTCACCAGATATTTCTATTTATGATGTGTTCTTTCTGTCATCAGATATTTTTATTTATGATGTGTTTTTTCTTGTCACCAGATATTTCTATTTATAATGTGTTCTCTTTGTCACCAGATATTTCTATTTATGATGTGTTCTTTCTTTCACCAGAAATTTCTATTTATGATGTGTTCTTTCTTGTCACCAGATATTTCTACTTATAATGTGTTCTCTTTGTCACCAGATATTTCTATTTATGATGAGTTCTTTCTTTCACCAGATATTTCTATTTATGATGTGCTCTTTCTGTCACCAGATATTTCTATTTATGATATGGTCTCCTTGTCTCCAGATATTTTCATGATGTGTTTTCACTATCTCTAGATATTTCAGATCTTTCTGGTCCCTGATATTTCAACACTTAAAATAATTTCTCTGCCCCTATATTTGACACTGCAAGACTGAGTGTGTCAGACTCTGAAAAGACCAATATAGGCACTCCAGTATTCTCATGTAATCTTCTAAACAAATGTATTCAGAAATCTGTAACTGTAATTCACTTTACAATTCATCAAAGCTCTGAACATTGTATATTTAATGACATGACCATATTATTGCATTACAAATGAGAAATATCAAATACTTCTTACTCAGTAATATATTTATTTAGTTATTTAGCATTATCTAGTGAGACAGGTATAAAATCACTGCTAGGTTAATGCTCTTGGAAAATTGCTTTCTTTAAAGTACCCAACTATATGGACATAATTTTAAGAAGAGCACATACTGTAAAAAGTTAGTTGCATGTCCTTCAATAAAACACCACCAACCATCCCCAGCATTTATTAGCTGCTATGTGGTTTTACTAGACCAATTTCCCAGTGTGGATTCTGGGGCACTATTGTAGGGAAAACAAGAATAGACCCATGCCTACCCAAAAGCATGTCGCAAGAGTTGACTAATTCGGAGCTTCCTTCGAAGTCAGAGTGCATCTGCCTGAGAGGCAAGGAACCAACAGTCTGCATACAAATGAGTTAGATCTGTAAAATGGATGCACAGGCAATACTCAGGTTTTGGAACAGGACTGCCGTCCAGAAGTGGATGAACAACCAGAACTTTCCGCCAGAGTTTACAGCTGGTGAACATGAAGAAGAAGAAGAACTAGGCCAATTTAAATTCCGCAATTTGCCATTGCTTTCTGAATATCATGATGCTTATATCAGTGCAAAGCAGTTTGGTACCAAACTGCCTGCAGCTAACTCCAAACTCTGGTAAGTGCGGATTGAGAAACTGCCTTGACAACTTGTCATCTACGTCAGTTACTATGTGCGATACCACAAATTTCAAGTCTGATTTCACAATAAAAATGAAGCACTGTTTGTAAATAAAAAGTGATTTAAAGATATAATAGAAATGTGGGGAAAAAAAAAAGTGTCCTTAACCGCTGATTAATGACAAGACTTATTATATAAAGCTTTTATATTGAATAATTTCTGTCGATGAAAATGAAGCAATAACTATAAACAAGGATACAAGCTAGTGGTTGTTAACAACAGACAGAATATGGCATGTCTAATGTTTTGTTCGTATCACACAAACAAACAATGTTGTGATCAAGACATCTACTGTTGCATGGCAAACACAACACCAACAAAGTAATGGCAACAACATCACCGGCTAAAGATCATACTGGGCACTGTAAGTGTAGAATATTCATCAATATTCAAAAGTGGTCAAATCTTCTTTTAAGTGGTACAGTACATTCCTGATGCACACATGACAAGAAAGAACATATACACTAGTCAGCATTCTTTATAAATGTATTCTCTGAATGTATAAATATGGTTGGGAAAATGAAGTATCTTCTTAGACAATAAATATATGACATCAGTAAACCATCATACATCATAAAGAAATTTGACTTCTCCAAACCAGGTGATTTTATAACAATGTTAATGGAAAATATAAAGAACTTTCTGACAGATATGACTCAAATATGGCTAATCATAAGTCAGGATGTATTTGACTGTTATAATAGGTCATTTTAGATAAATGTTGATAATCTGCACTCAACTCCAAATAAAGTAGTTTGGAATAATGCACATTTAGGAAACAAAACTTGTGTGGTTTATATACAGATATGTGGATGAATAAAATAAACAATAAGAAAACAATGTGCTATCTTCTTCTACTTCTGTCTGCAGGATACTGAATCAATGATGTACAAAGTTCAGGTTTCAGCTGACCCGGACCTCTCTTTATTTTAGCATGGGCATCCATGTTTAGCTTAGCAAAGCAACAGCCTGCTTAGTCAATAGTTTGGTTAGTCAATAGTCTGGTTAGAAAACAGCTTGACTAAACAACAGCCTGGTTAGTCAATAGTCTGGTTAGAAAACAGCTTGACTAAACAACAGCCTGGTTAGTCAATAGTCTGGTTAGAAAACAGCTTGACTAAACAACAGCCTGGTTAGTCGATAGTTTGGTTAGTCAATAGTCTGGTTAGAAAACAGCTTGACTAAACAACAGCCTGGTTAGTCGATAGTTTGGTTAGTCAATAGTCTGGTTAGACAACAGCTTGACTAAACAACAGCCTGGTTAGTCAATAGTCTCATTAGACAACAGCTTGACTAAACAACAGCCTGCTTAGTCAATAGTTTGGTTAATCAATAGTCTGGTTAGACAACAGCTTGACTAAACAACAGCCTGCTTAGTCAATAGTCTGGTTAGATAACAGCTTGACTAAACAAGTCTGGTTAATCAATAGTGTGGTTAGACAACAGCTTAACTAAACAACAGCCTGCTTAGTCAATAGTGTGGTTAGACAACAGCTTGACTAAACAAGTCTGGTTAATCAATAGTGTGGTTAGACAACAGCTTGACTAAACAAGTCTGGTTAATCAATAGTGTGGTTAGACAACAGCTTGACTAAACAAGTCTGGTTAATCAATAGTGTGGTTAGACAACAGCTTGACTAAACAAGTCTGGTTAATCAATAGTGTGGTTAGACAACAGCTTGACTAAACAACAGCCTGTTTAGTCAATAGATAGTCTGGTTAGACAACAGTGTGGCTTAACAACAGCTTGACTAAACAAAAGCCTGGTTAGTCAATAGTCTGGTTAGTCAATAATCTGGTTAGACAATAGTCAAGGTAGACAACAGTGTGGCTAGACAACAGCTTGACTAAACAACAGCCTCGTTAGTTAATAGTCTGGATAGACAACAGTCTGACTAGACAATAGTTGGCTAGACAAAAGCTAGCAAAATAACTGGCTAAGCAACAGTGTGGTCAGACAGCAGTGTGGCTAGACAACAGCCCTGATAGACCACAGCCTGATTAAACAACAGCCTGGTATTCAATAGCCAGACCAGACAACAGTTGGCTAGAAAATAGCTGGGAAAAGAATAACTGGCTAGGCAACAGTGTGGTTATACAACAGTGTGGTCTATACAATAGCTGGCTAGGCAATAGTTGGAAAGAGAATAACTGGCTAGGCAACAGTGTGGTTATACAACAGTGTGGTCTATACAATAGCTGGCTGGGCAATAGTTGACTAGACAATAGCTGGAAAGAATAACTGGCTAGGCAAAAGTGTGGCTAGACAACAGCCTGGATAGACAACAGCCTGATGAGATAGTAGCCTGGTTGAACATTTGGCTAGAAATAGCCTGGCTAGACAACATGATGATTGGCTAGACAACAGCCTGGCTAGACAATCTAGTAGTTACACAACAGCCTTGTTAGATAACAGCCTGGATAGATGATCTAGTAGTTACACAACAGCCTTGTTAGATAACAGCCTGGCTAGACAATCTAGTAGTTACACAACAGCCTTGTTAGATAACAGATTGGCTAGACTAAAGTGTGGCTAGACAATCTCCTGACTAGACAACAGCATCGCTAAACAACAGTCTGGATAATATGGAAGAGATGACTACCATTCTGATGTGATGAAACCTGGCCAGGACCAGAAATGTTCCACAGACCAGAAACTTTCCACTGACCAGAAACTCTCCACACCACAAGCTGCAAGACAATCACAGTTATTTTCAACGACGAAATTCAACTCATTAATCATGGTTTGGTGATCCACAATCATGCCTGAAAAAAGTGGGCTATTTGTCTTATGAAATGCAACCAAATTATCACTAGTTCTCAAATCTTTAACTTGTACAAAATGAACAACATAAATCAAGGGGGTTCAACGACAAAATGGCATCCTTGACTTCATTCTCAAACACATTTCTTACATAAGGTTTTGGTCTCCTTGTTAATCAAGCTGAAAGCTGCATCAGTTAGTTTTATTTTCCACCCATTTCTTATGAACGCTTTGGCTACCAAGGAACTCACCACACACCGATTTATAACTCATTTGACTGTCCTTTGGTACTGTAGGAGTTAGATTTTCTGAAGCGTATGCACCAAGTATTTGTCCCTGATTCACAGTGCTCTAATGCCCTAAGTAATGTCTTATGTTAATGCTTGCTGGCTCTTATATGTTGATAAAATATTTTTAACATTTAACAAACTCCAGCTCATTCAAACAATATTGATGTAAACTTGCAGTTAGATCAGAAGTAATGTACTGAAGCAAAATCAAACATTGCAACATATATGTTGTTCAAATCTACAGGAAATTTTGTGACTTTAAAATTATTTTCATTTATTTTTGAAATCAGTAAAATGGCTAAAGGTCTACACACAGAGGTAGTGTCCTACCAAAAGTCTGTGATCATCTTTCTTCTGTAAAAAGATGAGAATGTTTGCTATAATAAAAGTGACTAAAAGTCCCTTTAACTCTTTGAGTCCCAGAGGGTTTAGTATCAGAGGCCTAGGGGGTGATAATGCAATTTTGAAATTTCACAAGTGTAACACATTAAAACAGACCATACTTATTCAACTGCTGAGCAGCATACACATCTTATGATCAAAGTGACCACGGATTGTTTGGAAATAATAATAAAACACTGCTACAACAAATAACTGTGTTAGTAATTAAATATTAGTAAATAAACAGACGGTATGTTTACAGAAATTAGTAAAAATAAAAAAAACTTACTACAATGGCACTGAAGGAAAACTCGTTAAAATATAACCAAAGAGAATCAGAAATGAACACGAACAACTTAGTAATGTATCAGTAAAATATACTCAATCTGTACATTAGATTTTGTTCCAGAGAATCTTTTAAAGCAAATACACTACATTTTCAGCTTTTAAACAATGTTTCTAATTCTAAATGAGCCAGCCTGATATCAGACACAAAGACCTCACAAGGAAAGAGAAATTGAGAGGTCCGAATTTTACTATCGGTCAGTGGTAAATTAAAAACCTTCACGTTGACGTGTCAACTGGGCCACTAGGTTGCAACCAATTAGCGCGTGATGCGTTTCTGGGACTGAAAGAGTTAATAGTAATATATATATTTCAATGTAAACATGAATTTAATTTACTGAAACTGTTATTTATTCTCGTTACTACAACACCTTGTGATCAGTGTCCAGGTGGAGCATTTATTGTTTAAAAAGTAGGAAGAAGCTAAAAAAAAAAAAAGCACCCTAATTCATTCAAGGTGACGATGTGCCATTATTCTTTTTCAATGTATAGTTTTACTGGATGGCAAGGATTTAGGGGTTGGTGTAGGAAGGAAGATGAAGATTTTAGTTGGTGTACGAAGAAGCTTAAGCTTTTAAATGCCTGTATAGACAGGCAAAGACAACAATGATTAAAGAGGTTACTGAACAAACAAAAAAATAAGATTTTAGATTTTAGTGTTTTATGATTCACTGAGTATGTGATTTGTGACCTCAAATTAAAATAAGAACTGCTACATCATTAGAATAGATGTGGAATTAAAAACAATAAAATCCGGCACCAAATACAGAATATTCAACATTAACATCCAATCAGTCCTGCTGTCTCTGTATTAGAGAAACTGAGAATAGCTAACATAATTACTTGTTCTCATAGTCCATGCCGTATGGCACTGGTAGTCATGTTTATCCACAGCCTTTTGTCCCATGTCTTGTCAGTCATTTACAACACAGGTGAACTCCAATGCTATGCTGCCAAACTGTCCAGAATCTTCTCTCTCAGTTGTTTTGTATTCTAGTTTTTTCCTTCTCATGACATGACCAAAGAATTTAGATTGTCTCCTTCTGATGTGGGTAACCATTTCTCTTCATGAGGTAATTTCTATCAAGGAAATCTATAACTCATAATATTCACTGACTGGTGCCTGTGTAGAAAAGTAGGACAAGAGTAATAAAAAAAAATCATTAATGTAGAGGTTAGGGGAAAACTCAACAAACTCTATCACACAAAAAACACAAGTAAAAGACTGGTGCTGGAATACATACACAGACAAGCCAGCAATCACATAAGTAGAATATTCTGTCACTGGAAACCACAGCAAATATAGAGGCAGACCTTAAAGTACATCAAGAGAAAGAGTTTAATCATACATGCAGATTTGTGAGAGCTGTAGGCAATAGCCATTAAATTCATGTTTGAATCTCCCTGTCTTCTGGTTAAAAGAATGTTGAAGAAACACTGGAATAGATATTGTTTTGTGTTTTTACTATTTTAAGGTCAAGAAAATAATTAAGTAGTTTTGTAGCCTTGAACAACTGAAGATGATACAAATGTTAAATTTGCTGACACTCAAGGTCTATTTTGTCTTATTGCCTTTATTCCTTGTAACCTGCGTCACCATTTTCACATCTGGCTTACCTAAACACACAGCAAGTGACCTCCGATGCAGTCTGTTAATTTCAGAACATTGAAAATTATTGTAACAAATTAAGAGACACAAGCCTTATCACATTTAAATAAAAATACAAAATAAAATCATGATAATTAATAATAATTTAATAATGTGTATTTCATATCTAGTCTTTTTTATTATATGCTAGCCTGTGGATCTGAGGGTCATGGTCTCAAATCCACATGGAGCCAGACTTTAAAAAAAAACAAAATGACCTAGGCTTCCAGGTCAACCCATCCTTACGTGGCTACCAGACAAAGTCCCGGTAAGATCAAGTGGCCAGCATGATGCTGACCACATCATCCACCAAGTGCCCACTGGTCTTTAAAATGTAGGTCTAGCCCTATATACCCAATACGGAGCCTGACCTTTAAAAAAAATTATCTTGGCTCCCAGCCAGATCGATGCAGCCTTTAGTAGGTACCAGGTAATGTGCTGGGAAGTATATGCGGCCAGCATGATGCTGACCACGTCACCACCAAGTGTCAACAAAATAAAGGTCTAGCCCTACATATCTAACACGTGTGAAGGTCTGCACAAGGGCCCTTTACTTTTACCTCTTTAGATACATATAAATTAAATTATATTTTGATGGCTAGTCCTGTTTTACAATTTTAAAAATCCTTGCAGTTTTGCTGCAGTGATAATTCCACGTGTGATAGTTCCACTGCTAAAAAAACTGTAATCTTTCACAGCAATACAGCTGTGGTGTTTGTAAGAGCTTTAAACTTTCTCATGCAAAAGTAAAATAACGGGTTTTTATTAAACGCCAATGGCACATTGACTTATATTTGTATAGATCAGCTGCCACAAGAGGTGTGATGTGGTCAACACCATGCTGGCCAGTTATTGTCAACAACTTTGCCTCGTATCCAGTTTAGGCTGGGTCAACCTGAGGGTCATTGTAATTTAAAAGAAAACAAAAATATTTTGTGACTTCTTACAGCATTAAACTCAAGACCTTCAGGCTGGCAGGTGAGCATCTAGCCGCTACACTACTGTGGCTGCCAGTTTCTCTTGTATTTAAAAAACTACAAGAGAACTGTGCTGTCTCCATAGTGAAGGTGAGCTGTGGTGGATTTGTGCATCACTGTTGTTTCTGGAAACACTGTTTTTGTTGAGGCTCAAATCTCTGAATCTTCTCCTACTATGTGAGAGCTGTAAAAACTTCCTCCTTCTAAACTATCACCTGTGAAAATGAAACCTAGGAGGATATGAATTGTTAAATGCATTCAATATCCTCATATCAACACACCCACACTCTCTTGCATTTTTATAACTTGAAAAAAAAAAGGTATTTTCTCAATTTCTATAAATGCTGATTTGTACCTTCATTTTCACACACTAGTGGCCAGAGCTGTACTCCCTTCAAACACAACAGGGATGCTTGTGTATTTTGCAACCGCACTGTTCCCAGGTTTTATAACTACACTGCTAACACTACTATACTCCTCTATTTAGAAACTATATGTCTGGCTGCACTATTATCCAGCGTGATGTTGAACTTATTATCCATACTCAGGGCTGCTTGGTCTACAAAAATATGCCCAATCCACTACTTATGTGAAAGAGTCTGTTATCTTAATATTTTTTGTTTCTTAATTTTTTCCAGAACCTGGAATGTGCATATCTGTTTCACTCAGATCTGGCTTATTTGTCAGCAGACTCTTGGTTCCTTGCCTCCTAGGTAGATGTACTCGCACTTCAAAAGATGCCCCAATAAGTCGATGTCTATTCTTGTTTTCTCCACAATGGGGTTCAAAACCACATGGAGAAGTTTTATAATGTATCAAGTATACAACAGGATCCTTCACATGCCACTAGCTCATCTGGAATATGTTACTAGATCTACATTTGGACAGACACTCAGTTTGCAACTGGCTGTCTTTACTTCACAGACTAGGTCGACCTGGCAGCCAAAATCTGACTTGATGCAGATTCCAATACAAGAACTTCAGGCAGAGGGCAATGTCTAGTCACTGGGCTATCTTAGTGTATTATGAGATCTGTAAGTAAATTGTATTATTTTAACACAATTGCAAGTTTAACTTTTTCACCCTGGAAATACTTTTTTTTTTAAAGCTATGAACCCAGAAATTTCTTTAAAAAAAAAAAAATCTGTTTAACGGAACATTAATAAATAATACAAAATATTTACTTATCTATCTTAAAAATCCCGAAAACCCCTAAAGCTACTTGTAGTAAATATAATTCATATTCAGTTTCCTAAACACTGTCAGGTGCAAACAAAACCCAACACCATTAACTTCTTCTCAGGGACAGGCCACAGCAGAAATACTGGCATTTAAGGGGAGGAGTCACTAACACAAATGTCAGGTTCAAGATTTCTTGGGGTGACATGGTTAATCTACCTTATCTGGTGCTATAGATTTTGTTGTATGGTAATTCCTACTTACAGCAGCTCTCTTAAGCCATAACCATTTAAATCAAGTTTTATCTCTTGATTTTGGCGGTGCATTTCGGTTTTGCTCTTACTATATTTGGTGCTATTATTAAAAGTTGATTTAGAATTGTTTTATTTTACTATTTTTGATTTTTTTCCTCAACTGTATCTGAAGTGAACAATATAAAAACATAACACACTTACTTCTGTAAATACCTCCAACATTTATTTAGAAAAAGAAAAAAGTCTGCTGCTCCTACAAACAAGAAAACAACATAAAACACAGGGCAAAGAAAAGAATATCACACTGCCAATAATTTACGGCAGAGAATGGCTCACATGTTTATACTGCTGTAACTGCTTCGAGACTAAACATGGCAATGCTGTACAAACATGACAAAATGAAGTTCATTTAGAAAATAAAACTCAAGAAGTAGTAAACAACGGCCATAACTGGTTTCAGAATGAAAATATAGTGCACATAACAGGATACCAGACAAAAGGTGTGTATAAGTATCTGCTGAATGATGTCAAACTTTAAATAGGACATGTTCATCTGTGGCAGAAGGTGCTGCTTGTTGAGTACGTCCTCTGGGAGTTGTCCATACTTGTAATAGTAATCCAGCACCCGCTCCTTGTCCTCGTAGCGGTCGTACAGCCAGCGAGTCAAGCCAGCCTCATCTCTTGGAATGTCTTTGGCCCTGTAAGCTCTGTGAGGATAGTTTAAACACATTATCGACCTATTTAAGCTAAGCATATCAAGTTCATTTTGTTTAGTATATTAACCTGAGAAACTTAAATACTGACTTTCCCCATGCATTACAAATCCTATAGAAAATATGATTTAGGTTCCTCACATTGTCCAGTTTCCAAAAGGCATATTTATCCATTTTGGTACTGTTTGTAATTATGATGTGCTGAGATGGGCCAGCATTTTAATTTATCACAATTAAGCATGGCATTGATGACTGCCTATACTGTGATGGAGTTGCAGTTGTTATGTTGTGGACTGGACTTAGTTTTAGTTCATTACAATGTTTCTTGCCCTGAGTGTTATGTGTTTTGTCAATCTTGAGAAAAAAGATGACAGTACTGTCCTGGTGTCCTGTCCACAATTATCACTGACTGCAAAACGGCAATAGGTAGCTGTGAATGAAATGACAAACTGACAAAAATGTATCGCTGCAGAAAGCACAAGATGTGGGGTCACCATCTGATTATGAAATATACATACTGTAGAGTTATTATATTAAATACATCATAAGAAGGCACTTCAAGCTTCAGAGGCACCATCAACTTTGTAGATGAGCTGAGTATGTCACTGGGTGGTGACAGAAAAAGCACAGCTTTTTACCATCAACATTGTACACTGGCAACTGTCAGGCCTGCAGAATCCCTTCAAAAAGACTAGATGAGGCTGCTGACAATAAAACATTTGCTGTTTGCTGTGAAAAGGCTGTGAACTGCCTCAGAGGACAATTAAATTTAAAAAAAATGTTCAGCTTATTTGACACACTGTTGTTTAAGACAAGGCAGTAGCTGCAAGGAAAAGGGGGGGGGGGGGTGACTTACATTAAAATGGAATACTAGAGATGACCAACTAATTGTTAACATCATTATTTGCACAATTTGATTACTGACTTCATCTAAAATAACTGTTACATCACTAAAATAACTGTTAAATTAAAGTGTCAGAATGACCTGAAACTCCCTGGAAATCAAGGGTTTGGAGGATTTTTTAAATAGGAATTCAAGGTTAAGGTCGTTTTTCATGGACATAAAAATAATATATAGATATCTGAGAGAACTCAAGAATGAAGGGAGAGAAATACAACACTAAAATTTCTGGGTTAAGTAACAATTATCATCACCATCAAGTGACTTGATAACTGGCACAGCCACTACACTTCTCCACATCTGGTTATCTCCAACAGAATGTACAGAATAAAACTACTGATATTTTCCCATGCTCTGATTTTTTCTTAGACTCTGATAAAAGGCTGACCAGAATCGTTTTTTGCTGACTTCCCATATCTATCGCCATTATGCTTTCTAGTTTTAAAACAAGTTTCAATTTACCTTTGTTTACAGCATGGCTACAAAATTCTGACAGTCTCTGCCTAATGTTTGTGATATGCTGGAGGGTAAGGAACAGCAGGTTAACAAGAGGTAGGTCAACAATGTAAGTGGCCAGATAAAGTGGTTGAACAGATAGTAGGAGATAGAATGTGCTGGGGATCCATCACAGCCAATTTTCATTGTGGAAATAGCACTTGAACATACCAATTTAATAGATGATGAAATCATTACAAAAATGGCTAACATATGCCATAAACATTTACATAAATCTCTAATGAACTTGTCACAGTTAAAGCCATTGCACTCATTACAATCAAAGCTGCAAATCACACAACTTGACAGTCAACACCAATGAACTTGTCACAGTCAACACCAATGAACTTGTTACAGTGAAAGCCACTAAAATTGTCACAATCATAATCGGTTCTATTGAATTCAGGTGAAGTTAATTTTTTTTTTAATATGTTATAATTTCAAATTACCACACAGAGACAGAGAGAGCAAGGGAGGAAAGGGGAAAAAGGGGGGGGGGGGGAATAACCAATGGCATAGTGAGATAAAGAGTTAGGAAAGCACCCACAAAAGCCTTTAAAGACTACAATATAAAAAGATATTTTCAAACACTTCACTGTGATATATCCCAAAGCACTGGGCAACTGTCCGGGACAACTGTGTCAATGGCTAACCTGTAGTGCAGGAGAATATCTTTCTGTGGGCAGATGCCTAAACACATGCCCAACATGTCTAGAGGCTGTCCATCTTTGTAGGCAAGAGTGATGTCGATAATCCACTTCAATGGACGGGAGGAATCTTCAGGAGGAAACAAAATCTACATTTAGTATTGAAAGACCACTGCTCTAGACTAAAATCAGATGAGTCTATAAAGAAATTAAGAACACAATCACTATCTGATTATCCTGTATTTCCAGTCTTATATTTAAAAGGAAATCAAGTGAAGTTTCCATTAGCCATAACTTCAGGTATATTAAGCTTACTGTTTTAGTCCAATATATTTAGAGATCAACTGGGTCCATTATGGTAGAAAGGCAGACTGTCTTTTTTTTGCTTAGAAGCTATATTTACTTTTGGAAATGGTTTACTAATGTAGCTTTCACATATGGACAGGAGTCTATAGTTTCACTGTCTAAGATACTGTGTTAATTGCTTGGTGAAGAACTGTGAGATGTTTATTCTCGTTTGTGACACAATATTCAGAAAATGGCAGATAGCCAGTTTGCGTCTGGGCTGAGGAAATTCCTTATGCAATAACTTACAATGCGTCTATATTAACATTTTATCGTCACTGACTTCTTATTTCCATCAATGACAAATTGTAATTCTGGTGGCAACTGTTTGTGTGAGCATTTCTAGCGGCTGCCTTATGCATTTAGTGCATGTTTCTGAATTTTGCCTGGACTAATTTTGTGTGATTTTCACTGGCACAGAAATGAAGCAATTATGAGGTAACCTGTTTGCAGTGAAGTTGAAACCTTGACTACAAGAAACCAATTTAGCAATTCATTCAGGATAATGCTTGCTCGGGTGATGTGATTATTTATACAGTTTTTTCACTGTCAAGAGCCAAAAGAAGTGCCTGGGGATTCTTGACAAAAGCTAACGGCCGAAGTTTGATGCAGGAGAGCCTAGCATATGATACCACAATATCCAGTTTAAGAATTGAGGTGGAGGCGGTCACCACAGCTTTCTGTTAGCTAAAGAACACAATACACAAACAGATCATGATTGTAACAGACTCAGAAATCATGTTGAGGAAGGTGAGGACAGGCATGCTTCATGCAGAGTGGCATGCTTCGCTTCGGGTGTCACAGGTAAGAGTCTGGAAATTATCTCTGGAATGTGCCAGTGTGTTGGGAAATGAACAGATAGACTGACTGGCTTGCTTTGCACAACTTGGTGGAATACTGATGCATGATAAGGCAGATGTGGTTAAGGCCTTATAAGAGCATGTGTACATTTTGGAACAGCAAAGTGATCATCACAGGCTGGTGAGAGTGATGCAGCAAGGAGTTACAAGGGGATCTGGCCAATACTCGACGCTCAGAGGAAAGGTAAGACAGACTTAGAATGCTCTGGCATCACTATAATTGAAACTCTGTGCTGGCTGCTGAAAGTGGGGACGGAGAGCTTATGGGAATGCCTGAGTGTTGTGATACCAGTTCTATAATCAACTCAATTCTGCAAGAAACCAATCATCAAACGGGCAATAAAACATAGACAGCCTTTACTTTTCATAACATTTCCTGCTATCCATTCTAAGCTGGGTTAATATGGAGGCCCACGTCAATTTAAAAATGTGCCTTGACAGAACAGTTAGTCTTTAGTCAAGGTTCCAACATCATTGCCAACAGGTCACCCAATTACTGCTCCATTCCTGTGCCAGTGAAAATAAAACGCATTATTCTTGACTGTTCAATTTGAAAACTAGTGAAAACTTGTCAGTCCCAGCAAAATCTTGAAGCTTGCAAATGTGGTATAAAAATGCATAAAGTAGCTGTCAGATGTGCCAACATTAATGGTGTCACACCAAAACTACAGCTCTGTTGCCATAAATGGCCAATCACAAAAGCTGGCATTACACCCGCAAAATACATGCTATTTTTAAAAAAAAAAAGGCGCAATTTTAGTGTAATCAAAAACACGCACACAATAACAGGGGGGAAATTCTATACGAAATCAACAGCTGACAGTGTTGCATCAACACATAACTCAGTAGCTGGGTGAAGGACTCCCGGTCAAGAAATGGGAAATTTGCATCAGCAAAACACAGCTGGAAACAAAAAACTTTACAAAGCTTCAGCTGGCTATCGGCCTCTTTGGCCCGAAAAGGCAGATAGTTGGTTTGGACTGGCGAAACATACCTATGCAACGTGATCACTAGACCAGCAGGAAAGCAGGGTACAATATTGTCTAAACACAGATCTCATATAAACATAATACAACAGCTGCCATTTGATGAAGTAATCAGCCATATTAGCTGCATACTGAAATCAGCACTCATCAGTACATTCTGGCACAAACATGTGAAGATATTTTTGAAATACATGTTCCAAACACCCTGGACAGCCTCAGTCCCTGACTGATTTCCTGGGAAAAGTTAATGCAAGTAAACTATAAGCAATTATAAGAAAGAGACATGTCATAGTCTTTAGTGATGTGAAGAGAAGACAGGCACATGAAAACACTGTGATCCCTGTATAGATCTAAAAGTTGAAAGATCAGTGATAGATGAGGCAGAAGCAGACCAAAAGAAAATACTGGATGGTTTATGATGGTGACATGGAATAACAGAATCACCGGAGCTGACGCAAATTACCCAAATTAGAGATCTGTGAGATATATGCATGCATACCAGCGTATGATGATAATGACTATGTACTTTTACCATAAAAGCTAACCAACCTTCAATCTGATGGTCATCTTTACAATTTGGTGACGGTAAAGTTTTGCTGTCCTCTGAACCTGTATAAGGTTCTCCAACTGTATCTAGAATAGTCTTCATAGCTCCAATTCTAGGTAAAGTTGTATGCTTAAGAACTGGAAAACCATACTTTTTGGCATATCTGAGAAATACCCATAAACATTATATCATCATAACAGAAACAAACATGTAAAATAAAAATTTTAAAGATATAAATAGAGAATATCACAGAAACTGTTTAACTCTTTCAACCCCAGGATGTTCCACAGCAGATACCAAAAGGGTACAATTCTTCATCTTCTGCTTTATATCCCCAGTTCCATAAAGGCCTTCAGCCAACTCACACTAATTGGTTCAATCCTTCATCTCATGTACTTCGCATCTTTCTAACTTCACTGTCTAGCTGCCTTCTCTGTGTGTTTTTTGGTCTGACTTTATTTCTATGCCCCCATGGGTTCCAGTGCAAAGGCATTCTAGTTTTTGTCCTCAGGTCTTCTCAATACATGTTCTATCCAATGCCAGCATCTTCTTCACCTCTTGGCCCACAGGAACTTGTTTGTTTCTCAAAGAGGGATAATAATCTTAAACAAAAGCCTGGGTGTTTTGTAAAGGTTAGTTACGTGACGTTGCAGAACCAATCCCAACAGCCCCTGGCTGTTGTGTGGTTTTTCTAGGCAAATTTACATCCAGTAGTTTGCCATTGCTTTCTGGAAGGTCAGGTTTTCTTAATACCACTGTTGAAACCAACGCAAGGTGCGTGGCCCGCAGCTGGGATCGAACCCGGCATTACGAAGCATTCGCATCGACTTAGCCACAGAGCCGTCCTGGGTGTATTACATTAACATAAAACCTTGCACAAGACATGTAAAGTCTTTGTTACTAGTGAAAGCAACTAGCCAGGTTTCCATAGTATGACATCATGTAATGTTTTGAGGCAAATGGGTCTTATCATTCTAAGATCTTGCCATTATATAATACTGTTATATGCGCTCGAACTTTTATTGATCAGTTTTTGCACCGCTGTCTCTGTTTCAAGAGCTATCTTTTTCCAGTAATTTAAGTCTAAGATAACTAGCATTATATGCAGGGCTGTATTGCTGAGCAGCACTGTGGTCGATTCCTGGCCATGCACTATCTTGTACATAGCACAAACATTTCTCATAGTGACTTCTGCCTGTGCCATGTGATGTTCAGAACCTCACACCAACAATTATATTACTGAATGAACACCACAATTCTGCTGTCTTATCTGTGTTGACGATGGAACATGGTCCTCACACTACTCACCTAGACTGTCTACAGCAGTCTGTAGTTCTCTAGATATTTCTATTGTAATTCTACACTGTCAATAGAGGAGGACATTGTCAGCAAAAGTAAAAAAAACTTAGCGCCTCTGCTGCCACTTTCCTGCTGTGTACATACTGGGGAAAGGCCAGGTGCGATACTGCAGGGTTCAGAGTTCCAAACGTCTAGGCAAAAAGCAGCCTGACAATCCAAAGACTGACTTCCATATCCATAAGTGTGTACGGCAAAAAGCTTATCTAACCCTGTTAAAAAAAAGCATCTTTTTTGATCCAGTGCTGCCACCCCAGTTTCATGCTTGTTCTGAAGCACCTCATACATATCAGGAGCCAGGATCGTGGCATTTCCCCTACTATCTCTTCCAGAATCTTACCTAATGTATTGTAATTGCCTAATTCTATAACACTCCATTTTGTGTAATCTTTATTTGGTCCAGGGAGGGATATAAGATGATTGTGCAAACCTTCCACAAGCATCAATGCTGTTTCAATGATGGAGTTGAAACACAACATCACTTTCATTAGTTTTTCATCATTTAAACTTGTCATGTGACTATACCTTAACTCATCTGGTCCAGGTGCACACAATTGTGTTTTCTCTAGCACATGTGATATCTTTTACTTGCACAATGTTCTCATGTCTTATCCCTGACTGTTCTGGCAAGATCATTAACCACCACCCATCTGATGGCTCTATCACTTTGGCCCATCTATTCTGCAAACCTCCACAGTAAAGCCTCCCCCATCTGTCAATTGTCAAGGGCTGGTTATTTTCACAGTACAGTATACCAACTGAGGTGGGCGATTCCTTTTGGCTCATCTGCCTATACTGCTTCCATAACTTGCCATTGTTGTATCTCCTCCAATCTCATTTGTGAACTACTACAATTTCAATTTTTTTCCATCTGCGGCATACAGCATGATCTGTAATCTTGGCTTTCTTTCAGTCTTTTATTGTTCTCAACTCTTGACAGCCTGGAGGCAACCTACGTACTCGCTGCCATTATTTTACCCCGACCTTTTCCTATCTTTACCACTGGAGTCTACAATAGTGGCTGAATGAATATTTTCTTGGTGGCCCCGACCTGCTCTCCGTCTATCACAATTCTGTAACCTAATTCTGAGAAAATGCTGCAAATTATAGGGGACAACTTTTTATGTGACTGAGCCAACCTCACAGCTGTACTGGTGGGAAAAATCCTGCCACTTCTGGGACTGAACCGAGTCCACTGTCTTATCGGGCAACTTCGTAACTATTTAAATACAATAACCAACAGTTAATTCCTGTATAACTGCACAAATGAGAACACATACTTCTGGCTAGATTCCAGTCGCTTGTGCAGAAAACCTCCCTCTGGAAACACAATAATCCACTTGCGTTTATGTGGCAGATAAGACTGGATCAGATGTTCCCTGAGTTTCTCCAATTGTAAGTTACGTACCTCTCGGCCCTGAAGTGTAAACAGCTCACAATTAAGGCCAGTAAAGGGGAATAGTTTGCACACACACCTGGCAGATGGTACTGGCCCATATTTATGTAGATCAATCAGCATTTAAAGGGTGATGTGGTTAACACAATGTCAGCTACCTTTACTTCCCAGACATCTCCCAGAATCCATTTAGGTTCAACTGACTTGTGAGCCCAGATCAATTTTAAAAACCTGCCTTAATGGGGATTTGAACACATGACCACTGAGCTGACAAACAAGCAGGTTGGCCACTGTGTTACCACTGGTCCCAAACAGTTAACAGTCATTGTTAAATATACTTTTTTTTAACAACTTGTGAATATTTAAACAAAAACCATAGACAGATAAAAATGTGTAAAAAAATGTAAAGGTTATTATATAGCCCAAAGAGCCCTGGGTAAGGGGAAAAGAAAAAAGGGAAAGGGTGGTTAAGAGCCACATTTACTGGGTCATGTACCATGTTGACCTAGGAATGATGATATCAGGCGGAGAGTTGGCACAGAACCAATACTAAACTGTATTGGCAGACAACAGATCGAACTGTTTGGCAAGGTAATAGGATTAGCATCAGACAGGAGAAACGACGGTAACAGACCCAGAGGTTGACCAGGCAGAATATGGACCGCTGAAATATCAGAGACACTGAAAAGTACTATATAGGAAATGAATAGAAAGGCCCATTACAGAGATATCTTTCTGCCCTGACGTTATGAGGCATTCCAGGAGTAGATAAAAGAAGAAAAAGAAGATGTACCATGTCATGGAGTGATCATATCACTCTGTTACCATGTTTTATCTTCTCAGAGACTTTATATCACCCAGTTTATTTAGCTATGACAATTTTTTATTTTGTGTTCAAGCAACTGCTTTTGGGTGTGCAGAATGGTGCCCTGAATCCAGTACAGTTGCACTTCAGCTTTTATAATCACCAACTGTCCATGACATGGAGGTAACAGCCATTAAATCTAGTCATTCCAGCGACAGAGTCCGCGAGTTTCTTGTGAATCGTTTTATTTTTAACTTGGGTACACTAACACCTAGGAGACTGAATTGTTAACACAGTTTCATCTAAAATCCTCCAGATACAGTCCTTGGAATTCTCGGGTTATTTATTCTCAGGCCCTAAGTGTCTCATCATTTCACTGGCAAGACATCAACATGGCTGCTTCTGGATTTATCACTTAAGTATTATTTTTTTTTGTATTTTGAGGTTTTGTTTATCTTCTTCTTTGCATTCACCAGCTGTAAACTCTGGCTGAAAGTTTTGGTTGTTTGTCCACTTCTGGACTGAAGTCCTTCTTGTTCCAGAACCTAAGTGTTGCATGCGCACTGTTTTCCATATCTGACACATATTATGCAGATTGTTGGTTCCTTGCCTCTCAGGTGAAGCCCTCTGAATTCGAAGGTAACTCTCAATTAGCAGACTCTTACAACATGCTTTCGGGTAGGCAGGGGTCTATTATTTTGTTCTCCAGGTAACAGAGCTCCGGAACCCACACAGGGATGTTTGATTTATGCAATGAGCTGATGAAGGTTCTGTAGCTGCAACGTTCACTTTCAGTTTGTCTTATCATACTCTGAAGCTTGCTGATCTACTTTTTGTTCGGTTTTTACATCTTTTCATTTTGTGTTAGTACTGGTTATTTCACCTTGCTGCTTCTGTTTTGTTAATAAACAGAAAAAAATACAACAGCTAGTTAGCATCATGGTCATGCGTCACACTATCCACAGTGCCGTAAGAATACAAGAAGGCACAACAGATACGTTCACAATCAATTCAGGTGAGACAGGCATGTGCTCAGTCAACCAAATAAAATGAAAAAAACCAACCTTTGTAATAAGGAAATTTACATCTGAGAAAAAAAATTAGTTGCACCCACAAAAAACAAGATACTATTTGTAGACAATAGGTGCCTGTTTAAAAGGGGCATGGGCGGGTGGGGGAGGGATATAAGACCACTCAAACAGGCTGTTCAAAATAAAGAAGATAACATGAAGATAAACATACCTCCCCGCTCCCCCTACACCCCCCCCCCCCATAAAGTAATGCTGATCAGCAGAATCCACAGGTTAGCTAAATGCCTAGTCTGTTACATATAAGGTTGGCTAGAACTGATCTAAAATAGGTTAAATAATGTACATATCTAGGTAGCAAATTCATGGAGGTTATCTAAAAATACATTGGGAAATAGAAATAAGATATCCAAGGGCCAGTGCACTCACAAATTACCAACTGACACTGTTACTGAAACATGTAATCACATGAGTATGACACCCCCCCCCCCCACACACACAAACAACATATGCATGCATGCATGCACACACACGAGTACACACGCGTGCGCGCACACACACAACAAACAGCACATTCAGACCAACACTGTGCCATCAGTAGTGGACAGCTCCAAAGGCTTACTTATGTGAAATTAATATTGGTGATGCCTTAAGGAAAGCTGTCAGCTTAACCAAGAAATGATACTATCAGGCAGATTTTATCAACAAAATCTCATACAAAATTCAATGAAAAGCAAATGATCAAATGGTTTGGTTACTCTGTTAAGTAACAACTAGAGTAGCAACAACCACCAACACTAATTAGATCTGTTGTGAAATGAAGTGTGCATCCCCAAGAAAAGATGAACTAATGACATTAGAGATTGTATACACACATACAGAATGGAAGCAGCAAGTGCTACTTCAAGTTCTCTACCAAACAAAAAAATGTTCCTTCCTGCCAATAATGGAAGTTGATGATCTTCTCTCTCTTTCTCCTGACATAAATACCTACATATAGAGCAAGAGAGAGATGGTGAGAAAGAGACAGATGGTGAGAAAGAGACAGATGGATCGAACAACGGTGAAACAGACAGATGGGGACAGTCAGATAAACAGAGAGACATTGAAAGAGAGAGGATGAGAGAGAGAGAGATAAAAGAGAGAAAACAGAGAGTAATGTTTGCAGTGATAGCTTAATGAACAACTGACCTGGTCTATAAAGAAATCTTCTCTGTGCCAGGAAATCAAGCCAAAATTGGTGTACTTGAAGAGAATGAACATAATCCACATAGTGTTGCCTGCAGCCATGCCCTTGTTGTAGCTTGCCAACATAACGATTGGGGTGTCCGCCGTGGACTGATGGTTGCAGAGGATGATGGCTGCTTCATCTTGCAGCAGCCTGATGTCATCTCCACATTCCAGAACTGAAAACAGGACAGGCAGTAATAAAGGTGAACAGGTATACAAGTATGTCTTGACAATTACATGACTGATTCATTAACTAGATCAAGTCATATTAGGATAAACAGCTGGTGTTATGATGCAGATGTTCTTGCCTTTATACAACATTTATGTCCACCTGTAGCAACCTGTCGTAAATTATATACTCTACACCCTGTTCCCTGTGTGGGTGCCAGGGTCCCATTTAGGGGGTGGGGAAACAGTCATACTGCCATCCTAACAAAGCATGTAACAAAAGGTGAAATAACTGGGCAATTGCTGAAAGCAGATCTGTCAAGCCAAAAGGTGCAGATATCGCAGCCTAGCTGTAAACCATTACAAAATCTGCCACCATTTTAAGGGTGAGTGCAGAAGAAGAGAATAATATATGCTCTTTGGCCATCTAAAGTGCCCACAATTAATTCCCTTTCAAGATGAGGCCATCAGGCTCCCACATTACCTAGGACGCGTTCAGGCGAAGCAGGAGATCTACCCATGGTCTTGATACAAATGACACACATTTATTTCAGTACAAAACAGAAGATTTGTAGCATACGGTGAAGCAAACATTATGCTTATTATAACACACCCACAGTTCCTTGTTATAACAACTTTAAGCGTCCAAGTAACAGCCATTTATACAAATTAAAAACAACATATAAGTCAGAGTAAGTAAAACCAATTACCAACAGGAATCTCACACACACACACACATACAAACACATGCTGCACTTATATCAGTGCCACTGATTAATGAATGGTGCATTTCTCCAGATAAAATAGCTCATCATCATCATGTGTCAATTTGTCAGCTGTTGTGCGAAATGGCTGCAGCTGAAACATAACAAATTATACAAAACACAATTAAATAAATAGTTGCCTATTTTGCAAACAATTAGTTGCCTGTTCTGTCCAGGCATCCAAATTCCAATCCCAGCATACAGCTATTGTGTGGTTTTTCTTGGCAATAGTATGTTCAGTAGCTTGCTAATGCTTTCTGAAGAGTATAGGCAATATTACATTCAGTAGCTAATGCTTTCTGAAAAGTATAGGCAATATTATGTTCAGTAGCTAATGCTTTCTGAAGAGTATAGGCAATATTATGTTCAGTAGCTTGCTGATGCTTTCTGAAGAGTATAGGCAATATTATGTTCAGTAGCTTGCTAATGCTTTCTGAAGAGTATAAAACCTATTTTGTTGTCCAAATTAATGAAAAGCAGTCTGTGCCTGATTTCAGTGACTTCAAATCTTTAATTATAATGATATTTTCAGAAACACTTGAAAAAAAAAAAAAACTTTGTTTTCAAAAGGAAAAGAATTGGACTCCTTAATACCTTTGTAGCCAGCCGGATCCAGCCAGGTGACGACCATACACTGCAGCATCCTGAACATGAAAGCCTCTATCCTCCAGTAGACACTGGGTGCCAGGAACCTCAGGGGGGTCAGCAATGTCATCCACACCATGTAGCATGGCAAGGCATAAATGTTGCTTGCAATGAAGAATATGGTCTTGAGGGTACAACGAATCCAGTTGTACATGTCTTCAGTTTCGTAGCTTTCACACCCAGAAGCACACTATCTATGAAATACAATAATATACGTCAGTTATGAATTATGACTAAAAGCACTTCGATGTACTTTTGGTATTTAAGGAAAAGAAAGAGAAATTACATGTTCCTGGCCTCTATTTAAAGAGATAAAAAAAAAAAAATGTGGAACAGACCCTCCACCTCAACAAGCATGTCATTCTGGAACAAGAGCAAAGTCCAGCAGAAGGCAAACAAGAATTTCTACCAGAGTTTATAGCTGGTCTAAGCTAAGAAGTAGAAAAAGAAGAAGATGAATGGTGTCTCATTCAGCACTCTGTCCTCAAACTCCCTCCCATAATACCAAATGTTCCATTTAAACCTTACAATGACTGCCGTCCTTGGCTTAGGGATAGCCTGCCAACAGTCAGAGCCACTGTAACAGACAGGGATATCCTCCAAATCATCAATGAGCTGCACTGATATGAAATCAACAATAGAAGAAGAGATGAACAGACTTTATCCACACCAGAGTTGGATTAGAGTCTATACAAATGGTTCAGCCACAAGAGCAGTAAGAGACGAAGGAGGAGGAATATACATAGAATGCCCAAATGGTTTAAAAAGCAACCAGGCTGTACCAAGAGGTTCACATTCTTCCAGTTACAAAGACGAGGCACTTCTGGCGGCATGTTTTGTCCTGAATGGACAACAGAACAGCAAATATAGCAGAGTGGTGTTTCTGACTGATGCTATGTTAGTTCTACAAGCAATTGTTAACCTAAAAGACATTCAGTTTGTAGACTTGACGCAACAGCTGATTCACCAAGGTTCTTCAGTAGAACAATCTGTACTACAGTGGATTCCAGGTCACTGTGGCTTGGAAGGCAATGAAATAGCGGACAGATTGGCCAGAAGCGGCAGTGACATGGTACAACCAAATAGTGACTTAACCCACAAGGAGATGAAAACACTAATACAATCTAGTATCCAAGAAAGGTGGCTGGATACCCACAACAGATTCTCTCCCCAAGACTCGCTTCATCACCTCTCGAGATAAAAACTGTGTATTATATTAAGACTAAGAACTGGGCACAACAGATTTCGTCAACATATGTTCAAATGTTTTGGTGTAGGAAATACGGAGACGTGTCCCTATAGCGTGGCACCCGAAAATGCTGAGCATGTGCTCCAACCTTGTCAACTGTATGCTGACAACACAGATGCAATCTGGCCTGTTCCAGTCACAATGAAGACAAAGATGTATGGTACACAAGAGGACATGGACTGCACGATAGCTTTCATAAAGGCTACCGGCCTCCTGATATAAGTTTTCTGACAGAAGGATGGAAGAAGAAAAAAAAGTATGAGGTACACTGTTACTGGGAGTTGCTGTGGTGTAGCGGCTTGATGCTGGCCTCCGGAGCGGAAGGGTGTGGGTTCAGGTCCCGACCAAGCCTTGAGTGGGTACCAAATAGGAAGTAAAAACGGCAGAAATGATGCTGACCATATCACACACCAAGTGCCGACTGGTTTATAAAATTTTGGTCTAGCCCTATACATCCAATATGCCTGAAGGAGGGGAGTTAGGACCTTTTATACTGTTACAACTACCACTCCATATCTGTTTCAAATTAGAAAAAAATGTGGTAGTAAAATAAACAAACATCCTGTAGAAACCATGTCTGTTCATAAACAAGTGATAAATCACCATCTGTTGTTTCCCTCCACGCTGCTATCTGAAGGTTTATTCCTCTTCTTCTTAGTATAGAATGGCTAGTAAACTCTGGCAGAAAGTTTTGGTTGTTCATCCATTTCTGGACTTTGTTTTTGTTCCAGAACATGAGTTTTGTAGGCAAATCCACTTTACAGATCCAGTTTATTTGTCTGCAGACTGTTGGTTCCTCACTTCTCAGGCAGATAAACTCTGAAGGAAACACCCCTAAGTAGTCACCTTGAATGTCATGCTTGTTAGGGAGGCAGGGTCTATTCTTTCTTCCCCATGATGAGGTTCTGGAACCTATTTGAGGACCTTGAAGACTTCAAGAAGGTAAATCCAGATATACTGTTTAAAAAAAAAAAATAACGATTACAAACAAAACCTAGCATTCTGATTTGTCACGATGGTGGAGGTAGGAAGTAGAGGCCTTGAACTTGAGAACTTCTGGCTGCACAATAATAATTCATGAAGAGTTTATGTATTGTTGTTGATCAGGTGGCCAGGCATATTTTAATGCTTAGGAATTTGCCAGATTATATGTCACTTCCTATTATCAGCCTGGTAGTGTCTGACGTGCAAGATCATGTGTAATTTAGGATAGCAGTTCAAGTACCTATTACACTAACACAATAGTATCCTTATACATATTTGAACAGAATTTTGTACATATTCAAATTGTGATTTCAATCAATATAGAAACTGAGAAAATACACTTGCATTTTGTGTGTGTCAGGTGATGCAAGGGTAAAAGGAATGAAAAGGTTGATGCTTTTTTTGCCACTACTATGGTGGGATAATTATAACAGGTGATCAGATGACCTCAAAATGACACGGGTGAGGTCAGATTTGCTTATGATAAGGGACATTAAAGTCAGGCAGTGACATCTGAGGTACCAGGTTTTCCGCTGGATACAAGAAAACTGTTACAGTATTGGAGTGGACCGACTGGTGGTAACATATTCATAGAAATTATGAACAGGAGATGTAGCAAGCGATGGGATAGCCGTTTTTTTTTAAAAATAATTCGATCTCAGACAAACCCTAATTGTAATTGTCATAACAGATACTGTAACTCAGCACTGCGACTTAGATTATGCCAGAAGTCCGTGCAATATTAAATTCCTACTGAACAACCACAAAGTGTCAACTGAACAAGCAGGTTTCGCTGTGAGTGACCAGCTGCTGCTGGCTGTAGTGAACTCATCACACCTGTATCCATGCAATGAATCCCCTCTATTATCTATCACTGGAGTGTCATTGTTACCTTGTTTGAACTACAAACGGCAACGGCTAATCAACTGACGACGGTTAAAAAAAAATCAGTTCAGACCACTGGATTGCTAACGGTTAGCGAACGACCTAGCAGCAAACACTACAATGTACATATGGTACACTGAACACCTTACTCTGGAGGCCGACTTCTACTGTATTAAAGAATGGCGTCTGGAAGCTGCTGTAGCAGTAGGTTGCAACTGTCACACTGGACGACATTAAAGTGTATCCCAAGTATCCCCCTTTCCTAACAACTCTATTATTACCAGCACCTCGACAGAGTTACCTCCCACTTCCGCTTCTTGTTCTCCAGTGCTGTGTATGTCGAAATTTGTTTTGCATTTTCCATTTTATCATCATCATCAGTTCTCGTTATGCCTAGTGGCACATGAGGCTTCAGAGAGGACTTTCCATGCTTTCCTGTCCTGTGCAATCTTAAGTGCAGTTTTCCATGTCAAAGATGCCACACTCAGGTCACTTTCCATCGTTCGTCTCCATGTTGTTTTTGTGCGCCCCTGTTTTATGCAGTTTATAGCTCTGTATTTCTTTAATTACTTGGGCGGTTTTCGCCGTTTCAAACATGGTTCTTACATTCCAGAAGCCAATTCTTAATTTTGTTTTGACATCCAGCAGACATGTTTTCCCATCATGGGCTTCCTTTCGGCTTTCACCCATGTTGTTCATGCTGACAGAGGGACTCTGTCCCAAGACCACCGGACGTTTAGAGCACTTATTTCCTCTTGAAGTTTCAGTAACGTTGTAGATTTTTTCCAGGGCAGAGCCTTTTCTCTTTCTGTTAACTTTGTTAGGCCTGAATGAATATAATGTATATATTTATGTGTGCACACATTCGTTGACGCTTGTAAAGCCAATGGACCTTTTCACACTAGTGATTCATCAGCCATATGGTTCAAGACTTATATTTTGTATTAACCAATCGGCACTCTGTGGGTAATACTCATATGGTCAACATCCCGCCGGACGCATTTGCTTCCCTTACCAAGCGTCGTCCCCATGTAGGATGCAATTTTTAGTTATTTTGAAGTCCCACCCTGGCTTTTGCCGAGCGCCTTAAAACATAGCCAGGCCCTAAATATGGCCTAACGGCGGAACGGGGTTTCCGGGACCTCTCCACGGGTGATCCTCATCCGCATATTGGCACTTTGTGTCACCTGGTGTTTTATCGCTGGTGTGATGTCCTGGAGGTAAACAACTTCCCTACATACCTTTGCTTCCCGGAACATTTTCTAATATCCATTTTAAGAAATGAGATCAGTTTTTTTAAATCCTTCCGTTCGTCTGGTGTTAATTCGAAAACGATAGCTTCATTTCATGAATATGTGTATGTATCTTACCTCTAAATGCTAAAGCTGTCTTACTGGCGGAGCTGATGTATTCACTAGGGCTGTACCGAATAGTGATTTCCACTATTCTGCCGAATACGAATAGCGGGACCAGCTATTCGGCCGAATTCGAATAGTGCATAAAATATATCTAAAAAAAAAAAAAAAACAGCACACATACACACACACATGTATAATGTCAAATGTACGCTGAACTTTTACTTCACATAAAGTAGCACAAAATAGTCATAATCTTCTTTAGCATTCTGAGCCCTTGAGGTTTACTGCTGCAGATATCACGCGTCTCCATTCAACTCTCTGGCTGGCCTTCTCTTCACAATTTGTGACACCAGTTGTTTGCAGCTCTGCTGGACATTATCTCTCGAACTTATTTTTTTTCTGCCTCGTGGTCCATGCCCATTCCTCTCTCAGGTGTATACAGTTTTTACTTCTCTGTCATCTGACATTCTTTCAATATGCCCAAACCATTTTAGTCTGTTAGCTCTCATGATGCCAGTGATCAATGGTGATTTATACAGATTATGTGTTACGTTGTTGCTTCCCACTCTCCATTCCCCGCTGTTAGCATCTTTGATGGGTCCAAAGATTTGTCGTAAGACTTTTCGAAAACCTGTAATAAGGCCTTATCTCTTTTTTTTTCTGCTTCAAGTTTCATAGCCATATAACACGACTGGTTTTTTCAACGTTTTATATATTTTGATCTTGGTATTGCTAGACAGACACTTTGACTTTAGCAGATGTTGAAGGGCATAGCACACTTCATTTCTATACTGTATTATAGATTGTAAGATTGGCTAATAAACAGCATCCTTTCTCGAAAGCTGAAATATTTTGGTCATATCAAGCGCCACGACGGATTAGAAAAAAGTATAGCAGAAGGCATGGTACCAGAAAGGAGGGGCAGAGGCCGACAGACACGAAGATGGGCACAGGATATAAGTCTCCTTGAGTGTGAAAGTTCATGAGGCGGGAGAACTGGCAAGAGACCGAGTTTCTTACAGGCAGACTGTGATGAGAGCGACGTTCTGCAAAGGACCTGCTACATGATGATGATGATTCTAGATTGTATTCCTTCTCTCAGCATGCATGAACAGTTGAAGTTTGCACCCAAGTACTTATATGTTTCCGTTCGTTTGATTTTCATATTATCGACTTGGATGTGGCCGGAGTTTATATTTTTCCATGTCTAGTTTCGTACAGAATAGTAAACATTTAAAAACATTTTATGTTTTGCATCCTTCAGTCAGCCTGTGGTAACTAATAACTAGGATTGAAAGAATCCTAAGTATTATAACAAGTAACTAAACTTGGAAATTGTCACTGACAGCTTAGTTAATTCAGGAAAGCTGCATTAGCTTTCAACAAAACCAATCGTTCCATGTTGTTAGCATTAAGGTCGTGTATTCAGAAGCGGGTGTATGGTAACTACTATTCGTATTCGGCCCGACCGCAACTATTCGGCCGAATATAGGTCCACTATTCGGCCCCGAAGCGAATACGAAGCGAATATTCGGTACAGCCCTAGTATTCACACATAAGTGCATCTACATACGTACACTCATTATAGATGAGTTGTAAAAGACTATCCTCGCCGCCCCATCTACCACAAGTGTCATGGTTATCTGCTAATACTTACACGGGAGAATTGACCTCGCCTCTGCTTTAGTGGATTACTGTTTTAGACTGTTGCTTAAAATTTTTTTTCTTTGAAAATATCGTCATATCTTCAGACCCATCCCTAACTGATATCTGATGGCTTGGCTCCCTAAGATTACGAACTCTCAGTCTGTATGGCAGATCAGCAGAACGAGTCCTAGACCCATTTAACCTAGAAAGAATTATTAATTAATCAAGGCACATTAATCAAAGCTGGGAGTAATCTTCCACAACCTCATCCACCACACAGCTACAAGGAAACCAAAACAGCGCTAAAGCAGTCTTTCAAGCGGGAGTGGAGAAGACAGAATGGAGATTACAGACCAGAGAGTGACAGCATAAACAAATTCAACAGGAAATAACAAACAACAATTTTTACACTTCGGAATGGACACTGTGGTCTTCGAGCCCACCTGCACAGGATATGCATAACAGAATCTGCTGCCTGTGATTGTGGAGCAGAAAGACAGACCCCTGGGCACATACTACTGTACTGCCCTTACCTCTCCCAGCAAAGACTGTGGATCTGGCCCAATGGAGCCACATTGAAAGAGAAGCTATGGGGGACCGGTGGCGACTTTAAACGCACAATCCTATTTGGGACTCAATGTATAGCATGACTGATGTCGAACGCAGAAGAAGAAGAAGGCACATTTAAGGACTAGACCAACTTATTGTCACCTGCAATCCTGTATGGTTGATGAGTTAAGGATATGTATTGGACCTACGCCTCAGCCATGTTTGAAGCTGTTCAAGCAGGCTGAAGGAAAAACAAATAAATCGATCTTATCACTGCTGCTTGACTTGTGCCTAAAGCAATTTATGTAAATAGTCTACTAAGATGTATGCATTATCATAACTGTTCTGATGGGACCGATAGGTCAGCAGAGAATAAAATATGAATAGTTAGAAGCCTGAATACATGGAGTCAAGTATAATCATTCCCCCCATATGTGTTCCTGGCCTCCATTGCGGAAAGGGGGCAGGGGGTAGTGGAGGTAATAGACACACTACTTTCCTAAAAAAGAACGTTGGAAAAGTGAACTCAGATCTGTAAACCGGATGAGCAAGCTAAGCTCAAGTTCTGGAACAAGGCCAAAGCCCAGAAATGGACCCACAGAATTAAAACAAAACAAAAACATGAGTTTATAGCCGTTAAACGTGAAGAAAAAGAAGAATTCACATTTTTTAAATTATGGATCTACAGCCCTTGTTCCTTCTACCGAGTTAACTGCGTGTAAATAATGACACCTTCTGAGTGTGGATAAGCTCTTCACTTTCTGCTGAAGATGGGGACGGAGCGCTAATGGGAGTGTCCCGAATGCTGTGATGTCGATTCTTAATTCAAGATTAAACTGAGTGTGGATACTGGATGAAATGTTCAACCCGGTCATCACGAAGTACCTCTTTTTAGTCGCTAATAACGTTGTGCAGAGGGTGATTAATGGCTACGGATACCCGCATGTATGTTTTAACCTGTGCGATTTTGTTTCTGGTTGTAATCTTCTGTAAACACGTGGCCTAGCACAAGGCATGCAGCCGAGTATACGTCTCATTTCCTTATGTTGAATCTGGCCAGTCCTTTCTTTTTTTTTTTATTCTTTGATTCTGCTGGCAATAAAAAGACCCAAACCATAGTCAGCTAGGGTAAAATCGTAATGTCGGGGTGCCGTGTTCGATCCCTGCCGCGGACGGTTTGTCTTGCTATGGTTTCGATCGTGGTATCGAGAGCCCCGACTGTCCAGTGGGCAATCGCAAACTACTGGACGTAAATTTGCCTAGAAAAACCACAACATCCAGAAAGTGCTGGGGTTGGCTCTGCAACGTCCTGTTAAGGATGCGCAACTAATATATTGCAGACACTGTGGCAAGGGGAACTACTCCGTTAATTCCCGACGGGTCTCTGAGAACACAACTAAATATAGTTGTCACGTGACTTGTGTTGTATCATGGCCTATTGTAGAAGTCTAGAGAAGGGTAGTGGTTAAAATAGCGTTTGTGTAGGCGCCACATCCAACAAATACATCGTTTTATAAAGATGTAATCCTCCACGTATGTTAAAGATATCTGCTTTGACGAAATTACGTGAATATGAGTGTCGCAATTCGACACGTCTGGATAATCCAGCTGCCCATAACAGGAGTCAAAAAGGCAACTATACTTTTCAGCAGGCAAGAGCCTTGTTTGTAGAGTTTACACTACTACTGTTAGTAGTATTTGAGTAATATTATGTAGTTTAGATTGCATTGTCTGCTGTATCTTTTGTAGTGTTGTAATTGTTGAAATGTGAAATGTATTTATAAATTTGCTTCGGTAGTGAACACTCAGAACACTGGTCCGTGCAACTGTTGGTAGATTACAAGTCAGTGGACGGATGACGGCACTCGATGGAAAGATGAATTTGTGCAGATATCACATCTGTCATTTACTTTGTTTATTATATAAGCATTTGCTATGTTATGACCGGCAATTGCCATTATGCATATGTAATGGGATGACAAAAGCTACTGGTGTGAATTTTTTTTTTAAATCACCAGAAAAGGTCACTTCTGCTTCACTTCCTTCAGTTACTTCACATAAAAGGGGTGGGGGGGGGGGGGGGGCTATGAAGATCTTTTGTGTGGTCATTATTTCTTAAGACCGTTCTTGATGTGTTTGTTCCATATCTCTTTGAGCCCCAGGGGTTTAGCATCACACACCCAATGGGTAGTAAATAGAGACTAAATTCGACACATCATGCATTCATTGGGCTTCCAGGTAGAAACCTATGAACGTATGATGCCTTCCCTGGGACTCAAAGAGATATTCTGCATGGTCTTTCCCTCATGCTGTATCAATTATATTTCTTTAGCATGGCTCTCTATGGTACCAGGGCATTCTCATTAGATTGCCAAACCATCTTATATGTTGCTCATTAGTAAACCCAATGACAGCTTTTACTTCTAGTCCTCTTTTAATTGTTTCTTTTTTAATTTTATCTTTTCTTGTTACACCAACCACTCCTCTAACACATCTCTTCTCTGTTGTTATGATTCTGTGCTCATTGGTTGTAATAAGGATCCATGTTTGACAATAGTAACATGAAGTTGGCCAAAAATAGTTCTTACTAGATTTTCCTTGGTATGCAGAGGTAACACAATATATTTATCTAATAATTAATCTACTCATGTTTAAATGCTGCAGACGTGAAGTTCCTTGCACAATTATTTTTCCTGGCACATGTTTAGTAATCAGTAGCAGTTATGCTATGTTAATGATCAAAGTTATGAAGCATGTAAGGGAAAACACAATTCTTGTAAGATAATATGACAGTGTGATCTTTTGGTTATGTTGTAAGGACATAGTTTTACCATGAAGTTGCCTTAAACTTGATGTTTTGTTATATATAATTCACCCAAATATTATTGTTTTTATTAAAAGAGATACTGGAACTGGTACCAACTGGGTATATATGGAATCCCTCTTCCCATGAAGACCTTTATTTTGAAACTCCTGCATTAATAATAGACATTCTGTTTTTATAGTGAGTCTTGCCATGAGTGTGTGAAAAAGCAGATATTTATTTTAAAACTCAGTATTAATTGAAAACAGATGTTTCTGTCATACCAGAAAGCAGCAGTTATCATAATTCTGCAGAAATACTTCAATTAATATCCTCTGTTAAATCAGCCTGAAATAAAAATCAGTAGACTAATGTTATGGCAGTGCAGTGACCTTGATTTTTTGGATTCAGTACAGAAAGCTTTTCATCCACTCAACTTAGAATAGGTACCAGGAAATGTTGAATATTAATTAAAGAATTCTGGGAAGGCTAACCCAGGCAGCAAATGCCTGCAGAAGTAGGATGTGTTGGCCGTTAGCATGCAGATATCACAGCCGTGTTGGGAGCCAAGGTCATGTATAAACAAATCCGACTCCATGCAGATTTATACCTATGACCTTAAAAGCCACAGGCAAGGATCTAGCCACTATACCACTGTGGCTCCCATCTATTTGTAATGTAAAAAAAAAAAACAGTTATTTTTGTGTTTTCATTGACGTTCACAACAGGAAGTTTCCTAGTGTTGAAAAAAGATCGAAATTGACTCATGGAGAAGCATACATACCAGTACCGCAGGCGTCAGACATGCTTCAGTTGTTGGTTCAGGAGATTTCCCAGACCTACAATGCCACACAGGTATGTAACAAACAAATTGTGAACCATCTTTTTGAATGACAGCCAAGCTCTTTTTATTGCTTTCCTGCCTGCTACTGTACATCTTCTTGTATGACAGCTAGGCTCTTTTTATTGCTGTCTTGTCTGTTACTGTTCATCTTCTTGTATGACAGACAATCTCTTTTTATTGCTGTCTTGTCTGTTACTGTACATCTTCTTGTATGACAGCTAGGCTCTTTTTATTGCTGTCTTGTCTGTTACTGTTCATCTTCAATTATTTTTTCAACATATTGTAATTTAATTATGGACACAAATAATTTTCAGAATCTAGACTATACAGTGATGTCTAAAGAAGAATATGACAGCGAGATATGTGAATTAATTACCATTTCCAAAGTCTTCTACAAAAAGAATTTATTAGTTTCCAAAAATATTCCTTACAAAAACGAATTAATTATCAATTTGAAAAGATTCTTTAAAAAAAAAAAGATGAATACCATAAGCAACAACAATAATTGTTTCATGATAAGTAAGAATTCCAAGTAGGAACAGTTGCTTGTGACCTGTTCTGTGTAGATGTGAATGCTGGAGACTGAGAAATAAAATAGTCTATAATTGATGATAGATAAGTGTTGAGTGTCACTGGCACTGAAGAAACAGAATGCTGCAGGTTTACAAGATCACTCATCAAAGCCAGAAGAAAAAGACAGTTGAAATTGATGTCACATCTTAACACAAGCAGTTAAGTAGATATCATCTTTATGTAGGAAAATGCAAGGTAAGAAAGACAAAGGAAGTGAGAAAAAGATGTATGTGGAATTTGTTAGGCTTTTTTTCTAATTACACATTAAAGTTGCCATATTTTTTGTTTACCCTTAAAAGTGCGGTTGTTGAATTGGTAGGCTATGATATCTGACCCTTTTGGCCCAACACCTCCGATTTAAGCAAACCCATAATTAGACACCTTTCATGATAAGTACAGGAACCTACAACTCACAGGAAATTAACAACATTTAACAATTTCATCTCAGAGTAAGCTAGTAAAGTTTATGTGTGTGTTCTTTTAAATACATCTTTGTTTGAATATGTATGATTCTAGTTTATCCAGTGCTGAGAGATATGTAACATTTTGCTGACATAATTTCAGTTTATACCCAGTAGAGACCGGTGTGACCTGCCTATCCAGAAGCCAGTTCATAGAATTTTTACAGATGGGGGTGTTTTATGGCCTGTGGTTGCCATTGAGAAGGTTTGACTTGGATGTGTTATGTTGTTGTCACTAAATGTTCCCCTGTTTTTTTGCACCTATGTTGGTTCTTGGGCTCCAGTGTGCAGGAAGAAATCAAAAGATCCATTGCCTTCTAATAAGCATGTTGTAAAAGTCAGCTAATTAAGGATGTTTCCTTCCAAATCGGAGTGTATTTGCCTGAGGCGATGAACCAGACTGCATACAAAAAACCAGATCAGTGAACACAAAGTAGAAAAAGAAGTTTCCCTGTTTGCCATACACAGGCAGCAATTAGGAAAGTTTCAGCAGTGGATACAGACAATTATTGATGATGTATTTTGATTGACTGATCAGTCTTTTTGGCCTCTCTGAGCTTCTACTTAAAGATTGACCAGACTGTTCTCATTTAAAATCTGAGTCTGGATGGCAGACCAGCAAGGTAGATCCTAGATAGCCTGTTTTAGAAAAGGACTGTTTTTAAGGCTTTCATGCAGTGATATGAGAGTGACACTGTGGAAGATATTGGGGCCTCATAATGTTCCCAAAGACAGCAGTGAATACACATTCTCACTACAGTAGACCTATGCAGAGGGTACAACATTTAAAAAAAAAAAGATACTTTTCATGATTCATATGATCATCGTAATTTCAAACATTTTGTACTGGTCATTTGTACTGTATAACTCATTATACAGTACATTTATATTCCCTTCTGTGCTATCTGCTGCTTGAGCAAATACATGTATAATATTGATGTCCATAGATTTGTGGTTTCTCTAATTGCACTCGAACGCTGCTGTGGTGTAACAGCTAGACACTTGCCTGCAGATCAGAAGGTTGTGGGTTCGGATCCTGAGAGAGCTGAAATTTCTTCAAAAGTGACCTTGACCAGGAACAGTTCTACAAAGTAAAGGCAGCCGACGTGATGCTCATCACAGGACCCATCCATTGCTGGTTGGGTGATGCTGATCACATGACCCATCCATTGCTGGTTGGGTGATGTTGATCACATGACCCATCCATTGCTGGTTGGGTGATGCTGATCACATGACCCATCCATTGCTGGTTGGGTGATGCTGATCACATGACCCATCCATTGCTGGTTGGGTGATGCTGATCACATGACCCATTCGTTGCTGGTTGGTCTGTAAAATATACGTCTAGTACTATATGCCCAATATGCCAGAAGTCGTGAAGAATTGTCCTTTACTTTACTTTAACTAATTGCTCACTATCTGGATTGTCCATTTCCTTTAACAGTGTTTGCAGCCTGTAGATTCAGAGTTATGTCATCTCTGCATATGGGTTAATTCCTTCCTGAGTCAATCATTATGTGTTTTGCTGTGCAGTCCTCAATGTTTACTCGTTGTGGGCGGTGTATAAAAAGACTGTTCTTATGATTTCGACAATTGTATGAGAATTGAACTGTGGAAAAGATGGGGGCCTCACCATATATGCACAGTTTTGTGCTTCTGTCTTCATTAGTCTTCTTCTTTTGTCAAAATCTGCTTGTGCCGCTAGGCGTCGCAGTCTATCAGATGATCGGCAACCGAGCCAGGGCGCGCTCAGTCGCTTCATATGTTAGGAAGTCTCAAGTTGTCCGTGACTCCTTCAATCCATCTTCTTCTTGGTCTTCCCCTGCCTCTTGGTGTTTCGATTTTCATTTTGTATGCTCTTGATGCTGGCATCGTTGGTTCCATTCACATTAGGTGACCAAACCATTTCATTCTTTGCTTCTCAATAAATTTAACGATGGGTATGGTTCCAATAGTTCTTGTAATCACATCGTTTCTCACTCGATCTCTTCTGGTTTTATTCGCAGCCATTCTCAAACATCTCATTTCACAGGTGGTTAGTCTTCTCTCTTGTTTTTTGTTAATGTCCAAGTCTGATATTGATAACCTAATGTCGGTACAAAGATTGTATTTATAATTTGTCTTTTTATCTCAGCTGGGACAGCAGGGTGTTTTAAAATTGGGGCAAGCTGGTATGCAACATTGTTGGCTTGTTGGATTCTTGCTTCGATCTCTCTGTCTATTTTACCATTGAATGTAAAGATACTTCCCAAGTATTTAAATTCTTGCACTTGTTTTAGGCTGTGATCTAGAATCTTTATGTCGATGGTCTGTTGCTCTCTGCTTATGCTCATGACTTCTGTCTTTTCAGTATTGATCTTCATATGATGCTTGAGGCAACTGTCGTGTAGTAGGTTTATGTGGTCTTGCAGCTGTTTACTATCACTGTGAAATAGGCATTGATCGTCGGCAAAGAGCAGCTCATTGAAGTCCTCCTGTTTATCGACATCTGTTGGTGTTATGTCTATTTTATTAATATTGTCCATAAATATTATGAAAAGTAAAGGGGATAATACACAACCTTGTGTCTTCATTAGTAGCTCAGGAAAACAAATGTCGAATGTTGAATTAAGAATTAACACCACAGCACTCGGGACACCCCCATAATCGCTCCCTCCCCATCTCCAGCAGCAAGCGAAGAGTTAAAATTCCGATGGTACCAGTAACTGACTGATTGTTTATCCATCTTGGCTTTCCCCTGAGTGTCAAGCATCAGCCAGATCCCCTTGTAACTCCTCCCAGTGCCATTCTCCTAAGACGGTAATGATCTATCTGTTCCTCTGCGCTGTTCAATCGCACCTAAAGGGCCCTCACAACATCCAGCTTGTCATACATCAGTTAATCACCACCAAGTGGTGCAGAATCGACCAGTCTATCTGCCTGCTCATCTCCCAACACACCTGCATGACCTGGAGAAAATATCCAAAGGATGCCAACTACTCGGGACCTCTGAAGTGATGCTTGCCACTCTGTACAAAACATGTCTGTCTCTACCTTTCTCAGCATGCTCTGTGAGTCAGTTACAATGACGACGTGTGTACAGCTGATTTTCAAGCCAGCGGAAGGCAGCAGGGACTGCCTCCACCTCCATTCTCAAACTAGACGTGATATCATATGCCAGGCTTTCTTGCACCAAGAGACGTCCATTCGCCTTCGCTATGAACCCCTATGCACTTCGTCTGCCCCCCAACACAGAGCCATGTGTATATACAATCACATCACTTAGGCGGGAATTGTCATGAATCATTTGCTGTACTTCTGATTCTGCAGCACCAGCTGGCCAGTTCCTGCACTCACATTCTAAATTGATTAGAACCCTACATAAATCTGAAACCTCATCCGACACTTTGACCCACTCATCTCCTCACCTAAATTTATCAAGCCTGCACACATGTCCAATTGTGTCTTCAGCTAGCACCATCCAGGACTTTCATCTTTTCAGTCTGTGACCCTTAACTCTATCCAGGGCTTCATGCAGGTGGTGCCTCTTGTCCGCAGCTACTTTGAGATATGACTTTGCCTGCAGAACTTTGAGCCTATCTGCAATAGTAGGCAGTGCATACATACTACCGGGGTATCTCTTGTACATCCCAGAATTACCATCATGGCTTCATTCTGTATTCATTCAAGTTTCATTAGCTGACTCTTTGATATGGTAAGCATGCCAAGTCCATAATCTATCACCGACAGGATCACATGCTGAAACATTGTGAACAACATTGTTTGTTCCATGTCCATTGCTGCCATAATCTTGAGAGCATTGAGTCCTTTTTGGCATTTCACTGCAACTGCATCCACATGATTCCTGAAGGACAGGCTTCTATTAAAAATGATACCCAGGTACCTCAGTTTAATTTCTCTTTTGATGATACTGTTATTATCTGTGAGGTTTGGAACATTAGCTTTTACAATTCTATATTCCAGAGAGCACCACAAAACAGCTGCTTTTTCTGAGTTAATGACAGCACCCGTTTCTGCAGACCAGTCAGTCACCTTGTCTACAGTTGCCTGTAGCTCATGAGCTATCTGCCGCCTATCTCTTCCCTGCCTATATGCAAGCACTTCATCATCAAATGTCAATATTCTTCCAACACCTGCTGATTCAAGTTCTGCAGTCTTGCTTGTATACACATTAAAGAGCACTGGTGAAATTGCAGAACCCTGGGGTAGTCACGGGGTGATATTACATGGTTCTGAGGTCCATGTACCCAGGCAAAGGGCAGCCATATGTGAATGCCAGACAGCTGCAATCCAGTTCACAAACCAGGGACAAACCCCCTTCTCCAAGAGTGAAGAAATCAAAATATCATATTTGAGTCTTTTGTAGGCATCTTTAAGATCAAGTGCTGCCACAACCATCTCCTGTCTGTTTTGGAACCCCTTATAAACATCAAAAGCAAAAGTAGCTGCATTAGACAAGGTATCTTTCCGTGGCCGGTAAATACCCAAACCTTTTGGCAGGAGCTCTTCTCTTTCCAAAAACATTTGTAGTTTAACAGCAATAATCTTCTCTAGCACCTTGCCAAAAGTATTTTGTAGGGTGATAATCCTGAAACTGCTGAGTTTGGAATGATCTTTGCCTGGTTTTGGAAGTGGAATCAGGTAGCTGTGAACCCATTCCTGAGATCCTGAAGCTGTTCTGATCATCATCATCAGTTCTCGTTATGCCTAGTGGCACATGAGGCTTTAGTGAGGACTTTCCATGCTTTCCTGTCCTGTGCAATCTTCAGTGCAGTTTTCCATGTCAAAGATGCCGCACTCAGGTCACTTTCCGTCGTTCGTCTCCGTGTTGTTTTTGGGCGCCCCTGTTTTCTCTTTCCCTTTGGTGTCCATGTGAGAGCTGTTTTGTCAGGTAAATCAGAAGTCATTCTCATAACGTGGCCAAGCCATTTCCATCTTCTCTTGGTAATCATACTGTCTAAAGTTTCTTGGTTTGTGGCTTGAAGTAGTTTAGTGTTTGAGATTGTATCTGGCCAGAAAATTTTTATAATTCTACATAGACATGTGTGATGGAAGGTGGACAGCTTGTGTGCATCCTTTTTGGTCATTCTCCAGCATTCCGCTCCATAAAGAAGAACTGGCAAAATGATGCTCTTGTAGAGTCAGAGTTTTGTTCCTCTGCAGTAATTGTTGGATTTCCAGATTTGCCTCATCCTTCCAAAAGCAGCTCTAGCTTTGTTCAGGCGTGACTGTATGTTTTCCTCTGTCCCTCCCAGTAGGGACACCACTCTGCCAAGATATGTAAAATGTTCAACATTTTCAAGTGATTGGGAACTTATGGTCACTGGTTGTTGGTTTGGACTGTTTGTCATGATCTTAATTTTCTTTATATTCTCAGTCCCACCATTTCTGCTGTGCAGTTTAGTCTGCTACTTTTCTCTTGTATATGTTCATGTTTATATGATAAGAGTGCTATATCATCTGCAAAATCAAGGTCCTCAAGCATGGTGAATGGAGTCCATCGTTTGCCTCTTAATGTCCTGTCTACTGTGTTCTTTAGTATCCAATCAATCACAAGGTTGAAGAGGAGAGATGACATAACACATCCCTGTCTTACACCTGTCTTTACTGGGAAAGATGTATTGTAATTTTTTATACTGCAGGAAAAGTCTTTATAGAAGAGAGCAATTATGTTGACTATTTTTTCTGAAATTCCATAATGTCATAAAATTTTCCACAGACCGTCTCTATGGACGCTGTCAAAAGCTTTCTCAAAGTCCACAAAATTAATATATATACTTCATAGAGCTGTTCTGATGCTCTGGTTTAACTTTTTGAGTCCCAAGAAACCCATCATACATTCATAGGTTACTGCCTAGAAGCCCAATGAACGCACGATGCGCCGATTTTATGTCTCTTTTGACTACGCCTTGGGCTTGTGATGATAAACCCTCTGGGATTCAAAGAGTTAAGTAAAAAGCCATCTCCCTCAAGTCTTCAAAACTCATGCTCTTCATGTGGGCATACCTGACTTCATCTGGCCCCGGCGCAGTGTTCTTTGCTTTTTGCAGTACATGTTTTATATCCTTCACCCTAATGATATCCTGAAAATAATTATAATTTATTGTATTAGACAGAATATCTCTAACTGAATTTCTAAGCTGCTTATCATTATGATCGGTTTGGGCTTTAAATCTCTTAAAAAATGCTTCCCTTTTTTCTTTGTCTGTTGTCATTGGTATAACATTATCAGTGTATATAATGCCTGTTGTAATAGGTCGATCCTTCCTTTGCACCTGTCTATGAAGTCTCCAAAAAGTACCCTGTGATCTATCCCCTCCAATTTCGCTCATTAAATGTTCCCATTTCCCAGGAAAACGAAGTAGTGCATTACTTTCTGAATGTCCCTCATAGTTTTCTCGCCACGCTTTGTGAATATCTAATATACTGACACTCTGTTTATTTTAGTGATGATATTTTCCAGGCTTTTAGATTACATAAATATCTTGTTCTAAAATTTAGGCGGCTTTTAGCATTTCCTGTGCAAACTGTAGCATGCTGACAGTAGTAGAGAAGCAGCCCTGGATAAATACACAGAACAGCTTTGATTTCCTGAAATTGAACTTGCTTTGTATGTATTGCTTTTGCAGTGGTGAAGTTGGGGTAGTGTTTTCACTTTTTGGTTTGTGAAACCAGGAGCTTTCTGTTTGGTGACTAGCTAGACATGGACTTCTTGTGATTTGGAGCATTCAGTGCAGTAGATAAAGGAAGGATAATGTTTCTACAGTTGTAATAAATGTGCACACACAGTGATATGTTCTTTCAGGGCAAATATTTCAAGTGAGTTGGATAATTGTTTGAATTTTGCAGTGGTTTGTAATCTTGTGGGATACCCTTTCACTTTACATTTGATCAGTTTTGTCATTTAGTTGGACATACTTTCATTGACATTTGATCAGTTTTGTCATTTAGTTGGACATGCTTTCATTGACATTTGATCAGTTTTGTCATTTAGTTGAACACACTTTTATTGACATTTAATCAATTTTGTAATTTAAAAAGAGACACATTTGTTTGACATCATTCATTCAGAGTTGTGGGAGTGGAGTTCTGTGTGATGGAGGTTTTGCCACCTCATGGTTTAGGGTCACAGCTTCTCTGTGAGTTAACTGTGCCATAAATTCTGTCAGTCATCACCAAGTTTTTGGGTCCATTTATTATTATAACATATTTTGTCTAATCAGTTTATGGTTGCCATCTTTCTCCAGGAGGATTGCCTCGTTTGTTTATCTATCATTCCCTGATTATAAGTAGTGAAATTTTGACATACTGGTCAGGTGACCATAACTATTGTCACTTGTATAACCGCTCACAGACTGATGAACTGTTCACAGAATGGTTTACTGCTTTGCTGCATGCCTCTGGTTGAAGGGACTGATCACATCACTGACAATGCTAGCATCCCAGTCATAAATATGTGAGTATGCCAGGTTCCTATCTACATTTACAGCTTTTAAGATTGACATTCAACTTTCAGTTTCATCAGTTTTATTTCACAGTAGAAACTGTGTCTTGTTTTTTTCCCTGTCAACTCACAATATAACACCACAAATTTTACATTACTGTCTCCTGCATCTCCTTCCTTGATCTCCCCACATTATTCATTTCTCTGTCTAATTATTTTCCTGTGTTTTAGGCCTCCCTCTAGGTTAGTAGAAAGTCACATAATTGGCCATATTACATATATTATATTATACTATACTATATTGTATTGTATTATATTATATTATATTATATTATATTATATTATATTATATTATATTATATTATATTATATTATATTATATTATATTATATTATATTATATTATATTATATTATATTATATTATATTATATTATATTATATTATAATAGATTATATTATATTATATTATATTATATTATATTATATTATATTATATTATATTATATTATATTATATTAAATTGTATTGTATTTTATTATATTGTATTGTATTATATTATATTATATTATATTATATTATATTATATTATATTATATTATATTGTATTGTATTGTATTTTATTATATTGTATTGTATTATATTATATTATATTATATTATATTATATTATATTATATTATATTATATTATATTATATTATATTATATTGTATTGTATTGTATTGTATTGTATTGTATTATATTATATTATATTATATTTTATTTTAGTATATCTAACAAAGATTCAAGAGAAATAATTTTCTTGCTTACTGATAACAGGTTTTTTCAGTGCATGTCCTATCCAATTCTTGCATCTTTCTCATCTGTCAGATTGCTGAATTTGTTAACTGTTAACTCTGCTGCATGAGTTGCACATTTAATTATAGTCAGTAATTTAAATATTGAGGACACAGGCAATTTGTTGCTGAATTTATTGCCTAGAATCTTTCGCTGTATCTTGTAATGTACAATTAACAATTACAATTAACATCATCATATAATGAAGCATAAAAGACCTGAAGTACACACATCACATTGTTTCTTGTTACCCTGTCCATGGTTCCAATGGTAGTCCAAGATTTCCCATGGGATTACCACAGAAGTCTAAGATTAACCATGTGATTTTTGTTTACATAGTACATAATTGGTGAACCATTGTAGTTCTATTGTGTGGAGAAAGGAGTACATTCAAAAATACCAACCACCAAGATAAATAATAGTGGCAGAAAGTCAAATAAAATCATCAAGTTCTTTGCTGACTGTTTTCCACTGCCTTGATTCTTGATTCCTCTCCAATTTTCTTTCCTTGCGTTGTATTTCCCAGGGTATCCTAAATATCCTCTGTCTACCTACCTGTCTTCCAGTACTCATGTTTTTCATTGCTGTTCTGTCTAAATCACTGTGACATTTGATATGGTTTAAGTATTTCTCCTTTGAGACTTGATGTTTATGATGCAGTTTTCTCCTGTGATCATTTGTTAAAGAGTGCTAACAAAAATATATTAAAATGTAAATAAAATAATAAAATAATGTAAGAGAAGTAAATAAGTGGACAAAATGAAAATAACAGTCGTCATCATGACATTTTGTTTTCATTGAATGTTTCAGTCCCTCCATACCACTTGGTGTTTCACTGCTGGAGACGCTGGCTGAGTATTTGAAAGTATCTAAACTTGAGGCAGGTCTAGCTTTCCTGCTGCTATCTGCAGTACTGTCTCTGTCTGTCCCTCTCTCTCTCCCCCTCCCTCTCTCTCTCTCTCTGAGTCTCTGTCTGTCTCTCTGTGTCTTGTTTCTCTCTCAGTTTCTATCACTTTCATATCTCTGTTATCGCTGTTTTGCTTTTTGTCACCTTCTTCACTCTCCCTCTCTCTCTCTTTCTCTCTCTCTCTCGCTCTCTCTCGCTCTCTCTCGCTCTCTCTCGCTCTCTCTCTCTCTCTCTCTCTCTCTCTCTCTCTCTGTGTGTGTCTGTCACATCTCTGACTCTATTTGTCTAAGTCTGTACGTCTGTCTATATGTACACATATATAAATCAATGTGTATGAATATGTACTGTCATGCATAAACAAAACCGATTTTTCTGTGTTTGAAGCTCCGTATTTGAGCTGACATTCGGCATGAATATATATATATAAAATCAGGAAAGGAAATGGTTCTGTTTGCATGCTTCGGCATATCAGGTTTAGGTTTTTTTTTACATCTAGATTGATTGGCACTCAATAAATGATCTAGTCAATATCATGTTGGGTGCCTCTTTGTGGCCATATTAAAATGAGAGACCATGTCGTTTATGAAATTTTGCCTTGAAGGATCTGTCTCTGATACTTGTCTCTGTATGTTCTATTCTCCTTTTGTTTCTGTGTCACTATGGGTTCCCTAACATTCTCTGTACCAGTTTTGGAATCCATGCTGAAAGGAGATAAGTCAGCCATCCAAACTCCTTTAGAGTTTCTCTGCAGATCCTAGTCATTCCTCTCCTCATTAGTCAGACAAGTGTCTGCGTTAAGAGTTGATGGTCAGTTGAGTTCCTGTTTGGTGTCTAATGTGTCACTCTGTTAATGAATAACAGAAAATTAGTGCAAGAATTTGGACAGTTTGATTGGTTTCATTGAATTTTGTTCATCCCATGTGGATTCCAGGGCCCCATTTAAGTTCAAAAAAGAATAGGCCTGCTGTCCCCCTTCCCCCAACCTCTACTAGCATGTCATAGGATGCAACTAATTTCCTTTAAAGTGGAAGTGCATTTGCCCAAGAGGCAAGAAACCGTCTGCATAAAAATAAGTCCAGAAGTGGATGAAAAAAAAAGAACTTTACCCTGGATTTGACAGCTGGTGATTGCAGGGAAGAAGAAGAAGAATATTTGGCAAATGCATAGTGAAGCAGTAACATCCCAGCCTTTAACTGAACAAGGTGAGGTCAAGCTGCTGCTAGAGGAGGAAAGACTTAATGAATGTTAGATGTTGAATTCCATGTTAGCTTCACTTTAGCCAAATATTGAGTCTTCTCTACAGGATCACATATACAGAGAAATAATATTTCACCCTTGGCACTTATCCAACCGAAATCATGCCATATTTTACAGCAGACCAGAGGCTGTCGCGAGCCCACGTGGGTAAATACACTTATATAGTGAGTGTGTGGGTTTGAACCCTAACAGTGCCCACCCACGTGAGAAACTAGACTATTATCTGAGCTATGTTGATCTCAGACAAAGTCCTGGATATCCAAGAAAACAGCCATATTTGGCTCGTCATGTAAATACACAACAGCTGCACTGGTATCCACAAGAGTAGGAGAAGGGATAGATAATCAAGATGAACTCAATGAGAAAATATCAAGATACACAGTTAACCCCTCCGACTTTCTCCTCTCCTGGTATATAATTATTAATGAGCCCCCACCAAATGTAATTTTTATCTAACTGGAATTTAACAAATGATGTAGTATAAAACTTGAAATACAGCTTTATTTACTAACAATTGGTTAAATGAAATTCGCCAGTGTGTTGTGTTTACACAAACAGTGACTGGCTAATGATATGATAGTGATGCGATGCTTCAGCTACAAACTGAGCACCTGGGGTTAGAGTGGTGTGATGATGGTGATAAGTTTACGAACAATGTTGGGACATAACTTATAATGTTATAGAACCTCTGACAGCCGTGAGGCACTGTCAAGCTCTTCCACCTCCTTCTCTGTCTGTTTTGGCTTATTCTCCACCTGTTTCCCGCCTGTTTCCAGCTTGCCGATCTCCAACAACGTTGGTTCATGCATGGGACGTCTAGTTCTATCAGAGCAGACGTCTTCACCCCGACGGGAGCTGTGAAACAAAGACATATGTGTAGTATCTATAACTTACACTAAGCATGCATATATTAATACAATATATATATATATATATGTATAGACATAACATCTCTCCTCCTCAATCTTCAACATTCTCTCCAGTCAGTCTGAAGGTCTTATGTCTTACATTGACGTCACATATCCTGCCTTCCCTCTCATGTACTGTCATGATAGTAGACTTCCTAAGTCTGCTGTCCATCTTCACTCAGACTTCCAAACTGGCTGACATTATTTTTACATGAACACATGGAGCAGGTTTTGTGCTGAAAACTCAAACCATTTTATATGGACATATCTGGAATATTGTCTTTCCAGTGAGCACATGGTGAGCTATTAAAACGCAACCACATTGCTGCACATATGGGCATGATTTTCTCACAGTCCTAGCACATGTTTGGGTTGGTAATTGAAACTATATAATTACATTTCATTATAGCAAATGTCATTGTTCACATCTTATTCTATACACATGAAAACATACACTGAAAAACATGTGACACAAACATGCAAGAAATAGGAATAGTTTAGCAGTTCCCTAACAGAGATAACTGAATACTAACCATGAACTATTTCAGGCAGAATGTGTAGAAAAATAAGGAAAGGAAGTATAGCCTAAGCTAGCTCCTAACCTATGAATAAAAGATTAAAAATAATATACACTCATACCTGGAAACGTTCCAGTAATTGCCAAACAAGACTCAACCAGTGAGAAATATTTTCTATTGTAGGTCTGAGTTTGTGGCTTTGCTGGTGGCACTATAAGGTAAATCTAAAATGTTCGCAGTATAAGTATCAAACTATTGTCCAAATTAAACTCCTCCCTTTCCTAGGTTCTACCCTACCCTCCAGGAGATGATCTAAGCCACGCCCCTGATGTACCTTGCAGATCAAAATAGCTATCAATGAGCCTGTCAATCATAGTGAACAGCCTTTCCAAGATCACACATTCTTAATTGGTAAACATCTGTTCTCCAGCCACTTTAACTGGCAGGTGTGAAACGCCAGCCAGTGGACGCCGTCATGTCTGGAGTTGTCTACCAGACCAGGTTAATTCCCCTGATCTGCTCTGTTCAAAGACCCTACTCAGTCTGTGTTATATAACATTTATGACACTAAGTCGGGTTCATGGGAGATAATTATATGACACTGGCTCTACAATCAAACATTACCGCCACTAAGTCGTAACTTTCCCAGGTAGACCAGCGGGCTTGTATTACGTAATGTTAGGTAATATTTAAACAAAGCTCAGTTGCTTTGTCTGGGCTAAGGACTGGAAACAATTAAATCCTTGTGGTTTTAGTACTTGATTCGGGCTTAGGGCATAGTAAATATAATTCTCTGTCTCTCTATAACCAGAAGAAATTATTAAAAGTACTAACTTTTGAAACCACTGAGTTCGTTTCGTCACAGATGCAATGACAGCTATATCAACAGAAGACAGCTTAGGAAGATAACATGTTTTTGTTTTCAGTTTTTTGAATTGGTTTTGAAACTTATGCACCTTGTATCACTTGTATTGCATGCATTGCTTTATGATGGGTTTTTGAATGCCCAAATAACAAAATTATGCATTTTTTTGCTTGCAGTTAATTTTGACATTATTTTGGTAGCTTTCCTATGTAAATGTTTTGTGACTTTAAAGATTCTTGTAACATAAAAAAGTCCAATATCTTCCATATTCATCTTAACATCATCTATAACAGATGCCAAATAGACTTTTGGAGTTACCATCATTCATAAATGAGGTTGCACCATTCGGCTTGGTGAGAGATGGTTCTGTAGACAATCTCTGTGCCCGCCTGGCCAACAAACCCTGTATGGTGACCAAATCCCACAAGGTGTGTGATTGTCTCTGATTTACATAGTTTCTCATTCTCTCGTCATGTTTACAAGCACAAATCTCCAGTCTTCTTTTTCTTCTTCTTCTTCTTCTTCTTCTTCTTCTTCTTCTTCTTCTTCTTCTTCTTCTTCTTCTTCTTCTTCTTCTTCTTCTTCTTCTTCTTCTTCTTCTTCTTCTTCTTCTTATTATTATTCTTCTTCTTCACCTCCTTTTGTATCACTTCAGTGTTGAGGGAAATATAAGGTTCTTCCTCTTGCTCTTCTGACCGTCTCTACTGTAGACAAATCATGCTGTTGTAGAGTTTCTCTGATGTTATCTTACTAACTTGTACTTGGTTAACCTTGTGTACTGCATCCTTCTCCTCTTTTTAGTGTATACCTTGTACAGTATAGCGTCACATGGCATTCTATCGAAGTGGGCAAACCATTTGTTTTGTTGTCTTTCTATGTAATTTAGGATTGCTTCCATGTTGAATTTTTCTCTCATGACCTCATTCTTGATTTGATCTTGTTTGGTCACTCCGGCAGTTCTTCACAGACATCAGATGTCCGAGAATAGCTGCAGTACTCTTTAAATGTCTATAGAGTGTTTCAGGAGTTTAGAGTTTAAAGTAGAAAGGGCTTTTTTTTTGTTGCACCAGGTTTTATTCCATGTGGCTCAGTCTCTCTCTGCAAAATAGGTACCCGGCAAAAGTGTTCCACAGAGCATGGATTCAAGCTTCAATGCAACTCCCAGGAATCTCCATAAAAAATTGCACTCATGAACTAGACAACACCGTCCACAAAACAAACTCATAACCTTCAGAGTCTGAAGCTATTGGCGTAACCTCTGAGCCATCAAGAGCCTCAAACAACTCACAAAGTATCACACTTACCAGGGGTGGATCCACCCTGATCTGAGTTCCATGCACCTTTGCCCTGTGATACATCCTTTGTATGTTTTATAGACTACAAGATAGAATTTAATTTGACATGGTACTTGACAGTATGAAGGCTAATTATAGGTCTTTGAGATATCTCATACTTGTCACATATAGAGATAAAAATACTGAGACTAAGATTAACATTATTATTATTTTGTTTACAGAATGTGGGATATACTGTGAGCAATCCTAATATGTTAACATCATATGTTTAGTACCCTCGAGGTATAGAAATGAATTGTTTAGTTTTACTTCTAGTTGACATGTATCGTCTTAGGTAGCAGCATGGAGGTCTGCAGGCTACAAGGGGAAGTCATCCTTGCAAGTTTGTGTCACCGAGTACATCAATGCCTCCCAGGTATGTCTATAGGGAATGGCATGTCTGCTAGTGGGTGAAATGTTTATAGTTTCCAGGGAATGGCATGTCTGCTAGTGGGTGAAATGTTTCCAGTTTCCAGGGAATGGCATGTCTGCTAGTGGGTGAAATGTTTACAGTTTTCAGGGAATGACATGTCTGCTAGTGGGTGAAATGTTTACAGTTTTCAGGGAATGACATGTCTGCTAGTGGGTGAAATATTTATAGTTTCCAGGGAATGGCATGTCTGCTAGTGGGTGAAATATTTCCAGTTTCCAGGGAATGGCATGTCTGCTAGTGGGTGAAATGTTTACAGTTTCCAAGGAATGGCATGTCTGCTAGTGGGTGAAATGTTTATAGTTTCCAGGGAATGGCATGTCTGCTAAGGGGGTGAAATGTTTCCAGTTTCCAGGGAATGGCATGTCTGCTAGTGGGTGAAATGTTTACAGTTTCCAAGGAATGGCATGTCTGCTAGTGGGTGAAATGTTTATAGTTTCCAGGGAATGGCATGTCTGCTAGTGGGTGAAATATTTATAGTTTCCAGGGAATGGCATGTCTGCTAGTGGGTGAAATGTTTATAGTTTCCAGGGAATGGCATGTCTGCTAGTGGGTGAAATGTTTGCACAGTTTCCAGGGAATGGCATGTCTGCTGGTGGGTGAAATGTTTAAAGTTTCCAGGGAATGGCATGTCTGCTAAGGGGGTGAAATGTTTGCACAGTTTCCAGGGAATGGCATGTCTGCTGGTGGGTAAAATGTTTACAGTTTCCAGGGAATGGCATGACTGCTGGTGGGTGAAATGTTTACAGTTTCCAAGGAATGGCATGTCTGCTAGTGGGTGAAATGTTTACAGTTTCCAGGGAATGGCATGTCTGCTAGTGGGTGAAATGTTTGCACAGTTTCCAGGGAATGTTATGATCTCTTTGTTTGATGGTCATCTTATTACATAGCACAATTGATTGACTGGCAAATTTTGCAGTATTTCATTAGGTGCATTCCTTACATAGTGACATCAGCCTATCACTTCTTTTTATGCCTAGTGGCACATGAGTCTTCAAAGAGGACTTCACATGCCTTCCTGCCCTGTACAATCTTCAGTGAGGTTTTGCATATCAGAGACGCATCACTCAGTTCACTTTCCATCGTTCATCTACATGTTGTTTTTTGGGCGTCCCTTCTCACACCAGTCTAAAATAAAGTATAAAAAATGAATCCTTTCAGCTGAAAAATACAGATCACATTGTCTCTTGTTACACTCACCAACAGCCAAATGAGACAGGCAGCAAAATATGCCAGGCAGTAAATTGTGTCACTTATTGTTTGTGTCTGTATTATCAAATTCACAGTGAGAAAACATTGTTTTCAAAATCCTGTTGGTTGAGATTTGGAGCAGAGGAGGAAAATCAAGAGGTGATTATGTATATGAAAAGCCCTCTGATGTGTCTCCACCTTGGTGTGATGAGAGACTTCTGAGTTCCAGTGACTCAGAGAGATATGCTGACAGTAGCATATCTGCTGGTAGGGCCCTACATGTCTGACAGGTCAAAGGTTAAAAACCACACAAGGGGATCTGTGGTAAAGGAATTGAACAGTTTTGCCTTGCACTATGAAGGTCCTTGTTTGTTTGTTTTTTTAACCCCGATCTTTGATTCACAGCTATTTTGTGAATCCCTGAGGATGGGCCGATCGCTGGTGTTATGGTTTTTTTTTTTGGTTTGTGTAATACTTTCAGTGACTAGCCTTTCTCCTGTGTGAGACTGAGCTGTGTGAGATGAAACCTGATGCAGTGAAAAGAGTCCTCTTAGCTTTAATACTCCTTTTCTGTATTTTCCTAATATAGTGTGCACAAGAAACCTGGCAAGACATTTCTCAGGTGTATGGAGAGGTGACCTGCAAGGCTGAGTTTGAAGGTGCTGGAGTCAACATAACACTGAACATTGCCAACCAAGGAGACGGCCTGAGCATACCCCTGGATATGCTGACTGTGCACCCTTGTATGGAGAGAGCTGATTGGCAGGATCATGGTAGGCGGTTATAGCTGCTGACATCCTACACTATCCATTATTGGTTCTAGTTAATTTTTCCTTAACTGCTTCTTCTGTCTGTTATGCTTAATATGCTCTCAACCAATACATGCACAGCAACTTCTTGACATTTTTTGGGTTTGGTTCCATCATACAGCTAAAGTTTTATATAGGATGAGGTAACCATACCAACCCTCCTTAGTCATCTCTTACGACATGCTTGGTATATTTCATTGTAACTATTATTCGATTCCTCTATGGGCCCTGGTAGCACTTGAACATTTGCATTTTACATGAGCATTAACATGTTCGCCTAGAGAAGCCTAAATGTAGCTGCGTCCAGTTGTGCCATGTCCCTGGTATATGGCCATGTCTGCAGTGACCTGTTCTCGAAAAGCCTAGTTAAATTCTATTGGTCACATGTGCACCTTAACCCTTTCCCTGCTATCGACATGTTTTCCCCATACACTGCTACACCCATCTTTAGATGTTATTTTTTTTCTTGACCTCCAGTGCTATGGACGTAGAAACATGTTTTTTGACTTTCTCTACAGATTTCTATAGACTTTTTTTCAAAGGGCAAGACACATTAGCTACATTTATATCTAATTATTCCATTAACATACATTTAAAAACTTGGACAAGTGCATTTAGGCGCCAAGAACAAAGACACTCAGAATTAATGAACACTGGAGCAAGAACTGTTTGCATGTGTCAGTCTATCACATAGTACAATACTGGTCTTATTTTTGCTGGTTGCTACATATGATAGTTTAAAGTAGTTGGTATCACATCTGCCTTACAATCAGAAGGTCTCGTGTTCAACCCTCCTGCTGGACATTTTGTAATTGTGCATCCTTGTATGCCAGACATCTACCTTTCTTCTTCTTCCTATTTTTGTTGTTGTTTTATTTTCAGATCTAGCAAATGCAACTTCTCACAGTGCATCTCGAAGAGTGAGATTCTCTCCCCCTTTGGAACATTTTACTTTATGTACTTACACAGTCAAACGTCTCTTGGAGCTGCCAATATTTGGAGTATATCATTTGAAAGTATGTCCAATGTGTCCTGCCTGTGTTCTTGAGTTTTTACATTGACTGTTTGGGAGCATTCTGCCAGTTTGTATTTAGTGCAGCTCTTTGACTTTGAGGTTAGAAAAGCAGACCAAAGTGTGATTTTTGCATAGCTTTTAGGACTATTGTACAAGAATCATGCTGTGGAAGAGTTTGTGGTCCCACCTCATAATATTCCTAAAGACAGCACTAGGGGTACAAATACACAGCAGAAAACGTTCATTGTAAAGATGGCACCAGCTGTTAAAAAAATTCGCTTGCCGCGGATCGCAAGGTAGTGGGTTCGCTCTATGGCCGAGCCGGACTTTTTTCAAAAATGACCTTGGCTTTCAGGCCGCCCAGCCTTGAGTGGGTACCGGATGCAGTCCTGGGAAGTAAAGGCGGCTGGCATGATGCTGATTACATCACCCATCTTGTGCCAATTGGTCTATAAAATATAGGTCTAGCCCTATTTGCCTGTAGGCGTGGAAAAGGATCCTTTACTTTACTCTGCCATAAAGACATTCACACAAAGATTATTTTGAATTTCAGAAAGCTGTAAAATACAGCAGAATGGCATTTAAATAAAAATGTACTTACATAACTTGACCATGCTAGAACCATCAGTCCAGAGGTCACAGTTGGTGAGAGTCATGGATATTTTGCCTGGGCTGTTTAGGCATGTTTGGGAATGAGCAGGCACACGTGTTGGCTGGACTGGCCAAACTTGGTGGTGTACTTTTGACTGCAGGAGGTAGAAGTGATCTCTTGTCTGTGGTACGACTAGCTACACTTGGTAGTGTACTTTCACCGCAGATGGTAGAGACGATCTCTTGCCTATGGTACAACTGGCCAAACTTGGGGGTGTACTTTTGACTGCAGAAGGTAAAGGTGATCTCTCACCTGTGGTACGACTGGCCAAAACTTGGGGGTGTTTACTTTGACTGCAGAAGGTAGAGGTGATCTCTTGTCTGTGGTACGACTGGCCACACTTAGGGGTGTACTTTGACTGCAGAAGGTAGAGGTGATCTCTTGTCTGTGGTACGACTGGCCACACTTAGGGGTGTACTTTGACTGCAGAAGGTAGAGGTGATCTCTTGCCTGTAATATGACTGGCCACACTTGGGGATGTACTTTTGACTGCAGAAGGTTGAGGTGATCTCTTGCCTGTGGTACGACTGACCACACTAAGTGGTGTACTTTGACTGCAGAAGGTAGAGGTGATCTCTTGTCTGTGGTACAACTGGCCACACTTAGGGGTGTACTTTGACTGCAGAAGGTAGAGGTGATCTCTTGCCTGTAATATGACTGGCCACACTTGGGGATGTACTTTTGACTGCAGAAGGTTGAGGTGATCTCTTGCCTGTGGTACGACTGACCACACTAAGTGGTGTACTTTCACTGCAGATGGTAGAGGTGATCTCTTGCCTGTGGTACGACTGGCCACACTTGGGGGTGTACTTTGACTGCAGAAGGTAGAGGTGATCACCCGCCTTTTGTACGAGGTAACTAGTAAAATTTAAAATGATGAAAACCGATTCTTGGAGAGAATGATGTAGCGGGGATTGTTTGTTGGCTCTGGATGCCATTCGAGAATTGTGAAAAAGTCAAGAGAAGTAAACTTAACCAGATGACAACGGGTATCATCAGTATCGAGGCTTTTTACTGACTGTTTAGGAGGGAGAGGGAGGTTACATGGGCTTGTCTTGAAGGCTTCATAAGGAGGGGAGTGCGATAAGGATGTCTGCTATCAACTGATTTTTAAATTTTTTTTAAAAATTATACAGTGAATATATAATGAGATCTATCACGGAAATGCCAGGACCTGTGGCTGGTGGTCACAACATAAACAACCTGCATTTTGCTGATGACGTCTTGATTGCCACAGATCAGAAAGAACTAGAGGGATTGATAGATACTGTTGTAGTAGAAAGTGATTAAATGGGCTGCAGTTTGATTGATGGGCGGACAGAAGTAATGGTAATATCAAAGAAAAGAACAGTGCCTTAATGTACCGTCAAAGTCAAAGTCATTAGTTTTGGGCAAGTATAGAAATTTAAATATCTAGGATCATGGATAACATCCGACGGAAGATATATGACAGAGATATAGAACAGAACAGGAAAGGCCGAAACTGCATTTTATAAAATGAAAAATATTATATGCGATTATTCCATTCATTGGAGGTTACGAAAAGAATTCTCACATGCTGTATAGAGTGAGTTTAAACATATGGCTGTGAAAATCCTGGACAGTTAATAAACAATCTAAAAAATTTCTGAAGTAGTTAAAGTAATTAAGCAGTCACCCAATATAAAGCACCAGGTGCTGATAGACTACCAACAGACATAATTCAAGCAATAGATACATTAGATAGCTTCATAAATATTCAATATGGCATGGGTACAACAAACTGCTCCCATTGACTGGCAACATGCAATAGTTGTACCACTGTGGAAGAACAAGGGGCCCAAGTGAGAATGCAATCAATATCAAGGCATCTCTCTTTCAAGTCCTGTTGGTAAAATGTTTGCTAAGATAATAAAAATAAGGCTGTGACCAGTGATAGAACCACAGTTGACAGAAGAACAGATGGGTTTCAGAAGAAATAGAAGCTGCACAGACGCAATCTTCACACTTGTTTGTTTGTTTTAATATCCAGAAGCCATGAATTGTTAACCTTTAGGCTCGGCATTATGGATATCGCAACCTTTCGGCCTTGATTCCATGATAAATACTGTAAATCTGGGAGAAATGTGGCTTTTCTGCCTACCCCCGGGAGTGAACCCGGACCACAAGGAGTTCATCATCCGGTCACCGCGCAATCCGGTTTAGCCAACTACGCTAGAGAGCCAGGCATCTTCACACTTAAACAGTTAATAGAAAAAAACATCGAATGTGATCAGAACCTTTTTGTAGCATTTGTAGACCAGGAGAAAGCTTTTGACAGGGTCGATAGACAAAAATTATGGAAAGTAATTGCTCGATATGGAATAAGTGAACACCTCTTTGAAGTTTGCACTAGCTTATATAGCGATTGTAGAAGTGTAATTAGAATAAATTAGGGAACATCTAAACCATTCAGAGTAACATCTGGAGTGAGACAGGGAGGTGTCTTATCACCGTTCCTGTTTATCACCTACACTGACAGTATAAGCAAGGATGCCAGGCCCAGGAACGAAGATAATAGTAACATCAACGAATTACTCTTTACTGATGACCAGGCCTTGATTGCAGATACAGCCATGAATTTGCAACAGCATCTCACATCCATGAAGGAAGAATGTAAATCAAATAACACGAGAATCAACATCAACTAGTCAGGAGTCATCTCAATAGGAAGAAAGAAGCAGGATTTAAACATTGCATTACAGCATACATATATTAGACAGGTATCTGTTTAAATATCTTGGAACAACATTCACTGAAGATGGTAAACTGAGCGAAAAAATAAACATCCAATGCAGCAAAGCAGGCCAAGTATTGGGACAACTAGCTTCCCTCTTACAACATAAAGCAATCACAATCAGCACAGACATCTCATACAAAGCATATTCATTCCCACCTTATGGAAATGAGGTGTCTGAGAAAGACTGTAGGAGTGACCAGAAGAGATTAGATCAGGAATGAGGTCATACGAGATCAAGTCGGCACAGAACCAATTCTAAATTACAGTCAAAGACAGCAAATCAAATGGTTTGCCCATTTGGAGAGAATGCCTGCTGATGCTATACCATTCAAGGCATATACCAAAGGAGGCGAGGGACGTAGAGCGAGAGGTAGACCAAGAACAAATGGAAAGATAACATCAGAGAAACTCTACAGTACCACGATGTTTTTATGATCAAAGCAACCAGAAAAACATGCAGCAGGACCTCATTTCTCACTCCACACCCAAAGTGGTAAAAGAGGACGTAAGGGAGAATAAGAAGAAGAAGAATTTCTCAAGATCTCAGAAGTGTGGTTTACAGAAGAATCCTTAGAATTCCTTGGACAGCCAAAAAAGAGCAACCCAGATGTTTTGAAAGACTCGAGGGCTCAAAGACAACTTATTACAAACCTAAAAAAAAAAAGACAGTTTTTTGGTCATGTTATGAGAAGACGGAAACTGGAACATGTTGTAACCACTAAAAAATGTGCAGAAAAAGAGACAGAGAAAGACAACGCTAGAAGATTCTTGAAAGCCTTTTGTCATGGGATGGAGGGGTGACAACACTCAAACTGATACATGCAGATGCAAATCACAGATTGTGGAAAGGCATGATTGCCTATGCCAGTTGGCATAGCACTTGATGATGATTAAACTTCTGTGATTAAGTTTTATGCTATCTTATTTATTGTTGTTGATTATATATTATTTATATCTCTTTGACTATGTTGTATTAATATCTCTGATTATGTTTTGTGTTATCTCTTTGATAATGTTGTATCACCTCTCTTTAATTATGTTGTGTTTGACCTCTCCTTGATTATATTGAGTGTTACTTCTCTCTGATTATGTTCTCCATTACCTTTCTCTGATTTTGTTATAGTATTCCTCTTTGATTATGTTATAAATTACTTCTTCATTTTGTTCTTTATTACTTAAATTATTGTATATTTTTACCCAGCTGGATGATACAAAAGCTTCTATAACAGTACAGCTGAAACTGAATGATCAAATAAAGAACAACTTTGAAGTTTGTGAATTGCACATCCCATTTTACACAAGGTGATGCACATTTTCCTGCTTATTATATTTGTAGAAGTAATGCTTTCTTTTATTGGTTGCAAAAATGTGCTGCACAAATATCAAGTCTAGCTAATTTTTGCTGATCAGGAGTTAGTTTCTGCACTGAAACTGTAGAAGATGTTTCTGTACTGACACTGTAGAAGATGTTTCGGTACTGACACGCAGAAGATGTTTCTGTACTGACACTGTAGAAGATGTTTATGTACTGACACTGTAGAAGATGTTTCTGTACTGACACTGTAGAAGATGTTTCTGTACTGACACTGTAGAAGATGTTTCTGTACTGACACTGTAGAAGATGTTTCTGTACTGACACTGTAGAAGATGTTTATGTACTGACACTGTAGAAGATGTTTATGTACTCTGGTTTAAAGAATGGTCTCTTTGATTAGTCCTGGACTGATGAATGATTGGTTGAATTAAAATCCTCCTAATCCACACTAGAACTGATATATACTTACTTAGTACTTACTTACTTAGTCGCTCCTCTTCAACCTTGGGGTGTAGAGGTTTGCCAGAGAGATCGCCAGACGTCTCTATCAGCATTTTTCTTTCTGGCTTTGTTCCATTCCAGTCCTCTGTCAGTTAGGGACTGTCGGATGTTGTCTTCCCAGCGCACCCTGGGTCGTCCCGGAGGTCTGGTTCCCTGGTTCTTAGCCTCCCATGCTTGCCATGGTGGTCGATTTTCTCCCATTCTGCATACATGTCCAAACCATCGTAACTGTGACTGATCTACTTGGGTTACTAAGGGCTGGGTATCAAGATCTTGACTTATTGTCTGATTGCGGACTTTGTCCCTTCTTGTCACTTGGACCACCTTTCTCAGGTATCTCATTTCCGAGGCCTGCAGCTGGCTTCTGTGAGCTGCTGTGTCATTGCCCATGACTCACACCCATAGGTCAGGACTGGTACATAGGTAGAGCGGTAACAGCCATTTTCGTCCTCTTGCCAATTTCTCTTTTGCTAAGAAACCCTCGGTTTATGGCCTGGAAGAGTCTCCCAGCAGCTGCTTTTCGTGTAGCCAGCTCAGTCTTAATGCCTCCATTTTGGTCTAGTACAACTCCAAGGTATTTGAACTGGTTAACCTGCTCCAACACATACTGTCCCATCATGATCTGGTGTTTCTTCTCCTCTCTTGAGATCACCATGGTTTTAGTTTTGGGGACACTGATGGTCATCCCTTTCTTTTCAAGCTCTTCCTTCCAGACAAGTAAGTTGGACTGAAGGTGTGCCTCTGATTTAGCTATCAGGGCCACATCGTCTGCAAAAGCCAGCTCTGATATACAGATTGGTCTCATCTTCCAGTACCCTACAGAGTACTTCTTTGTCTTCTCCTTACAGGTCTTGATGACATCATCCATCATAAGAATGAAGAGGTAAGGTGAGAGAATATCACCTTGTCTAACACCGCTGGCAGTCTTGAATTCTTCTGAGTTTTGGTCTGCTGTTCTTACATAATTTCTGCAGCTTTTGTAGAAACTCTGTATTGCACTGATCAGGGGTGCTGGAATGTTTTTCCCTGCCAAGCAGCCCCAGAGCTTGTTCCAGGTTACCTTGTCAAATGCCTTTTCCAGATCCAAAAACATAGGTGCATCTCACTCATATATTCAATGGCTTTTTCACTCATCTGTCTCAGTGTGAAGATAAGGTCTTGAGTACTTCGGTTTGCTCTGAAGCCGCTTTTGGCCTCATCCAGCTGTGGCTCTACCAGACTTCTAAGTCTCTGCTCGAGTAATTGTTACCAGGAACGCTGAGGAGGGATATGCCTCTGTGGTTTTCACATTGTCTGGTATCACCTTTTTTAAATATAGGTATAATGATGGCAATCTTCCAATCTTTTGGTATAGTTTTTTTGCTACACCAGGCTGCCTGGAGAACCTTCAGTAGAAAGGCGCTCACCTTTGACTCCCATATATTTTGACCATCTCTGGTGTTATACCATCATGACCTGCTGCTTTTCCCAGCTTAATCTTCTCAATAGCTGCCTTCAATTCTTCCAACCTGATGTTATCTTCCCCATGATTGAATTCCTTCTCAGCAGTGAGGTCCATTATTTCTGGGTCATGACTTCCCTCAACGCCGAGGAGCTCTGAGAAGTATTCTTTCCATCTGCCCATGATATCATTTGTAGAAGTAAGCAGAGCCCCTTCCTTGTCTTTTATGAATTTAAGTGGGCACTCTTTCTCCTTCCTCATGTTCTTAAGGGTCTTGTAGAACAGTTTTTGGTTTTCTCTACCATTCTTTTCCAACTTTTCTCCAAACTCTTCCCATGATTTCTGTTTTGCTTTAAGCACAATATTTTTGGTCTCTGTTCTGATTGCCACATATTGTTTATATTTTTCTATTTCTTCAGCTGTGTTTCTGGCTGCCAGGTATTGCTTCCATGCCCTTTTCTTTTCTCCTATTTTCAATTTGACTTCTTCTGTCCACCAAGGTGTCCTGTGTCCCCGCCTTCCACTTGGGACTTCACCACATGCTTCTACTGCAGCTGCTGTGAGGATATTCTTGAATCTGCACCAGAGGGTTTCAGTGTCCTCTGATGATTCTTCTTCAGTTCCTATTGCTTTCACTATAAGCTCCTGGTATCTAGCCTTAATATCTGGCTCTCTTAGCTTGTATGCTTTAATCCTCATCCCTTCTTGGTTGCTTGGTTTCTTGCATGGTTGTCGGTGTTGCCTTGTTGGAGCAGTTCTTTCAGTTGTTCTCTTTATTGTGACCAGATAGTGGTCACTTCCAATCTCTGGTCCTCTCATGACTCTGGCATCTCTCACAAACTTGAATGAACTTTTCCTAACTATGGCGTAGTCAATGATGGATTTTTCATTCTTTGAAGGTTCACATCTTGTGTATGCATGTATACGCTTATGGGGGAATTTTGTGTTTGTAATGACAAGGTTCTGTTCCCTGCAGAATCTGAGAAGTCGCTTGCCATTATCATTCAAAACATCTTCACCATATCTCCCGATCACTCCGCCCCATCTAGAGTGATCATTTCCTACTCTGGCATTTAGATCTCCTAGGAGGATAATTTCATCGTGACAGTCATCTATGGTCCTTTGGAGCAGTTCAAAGAATTCTTCTTTAACATCTACTCGCTCATCTTCATTTGGCCCGTACAAAATGACAAAATTGACAATTTTATCTTCTTCTTTCAGATCTAACACCATTATTCGCTCTGAGATGAATTTCCATCCCTTGATGTTACTAACTTGATTCCTGGCCACAATACAGCCAACACCTCCCTTGGCTCTCTCCGTCATAGGGACACCACTGTAGAGCAGCATACTTCCATCGTGATCTGTGATTCCTTGCCCCTTTTTCTTGGTTTCAGTCAGAGCCAAGACTCCTAATTTTGCTTTCCTCATCTCCCCTACTAACTCGTTTTCCTTTCCGTTAATGCCTCTTATGTTCCATGTTCCATAAATCGTAGATCGTAAGCCATGCCAGTTCGTCGCCGTTAAGATCCGTCCGGTTTTCTCTCTGTAGTTACTTGTAATCGTGGTTTAAGGCAAACAGGTGATTGGCCTGTTGTGCCTTTGCATGGTGGAGGGGCTGCCTCCTTGCGGCCTCCATGCAGGCCGTCTGGCTGATTCACGGTTACCCACTACTTCCGGAGACGCATGAAGCACTCAGGTTCAGCCAGACCCTCCTCCTTTTACAGCCGGGCTTGGGACCGGTCTTAGCGGAGTTGGACTGATATATGATTGGTTTAATTAACTACCGTCTAATCCACTCTCAGACTGGCAGTGATTGGTTTAATTAACTACCATCTAATCCACTCTCAGACTGACAGTGATTGGTTTAATTAACTACCATCTAATCCACTCTCAGACTGGCAGTGATTGGTTTTATTAACTACCTTCTAATCCACTTTCAGACTGACAGTGATTATTTTAATTAACTACCATCTAATCCACTTTCAGACTGGCAGTGATTGGTTTAATTAACTACCTTCTAATCCACTTTCAGACTGACAGTGATTATTTTAATTAACTACCTTCTAATCCACTTTCAGACTGACAGTGATTGGTTTAATTAACTACCGTCTAATCCACTTTCAGACTGGCAGTGATTGGTTTAATTAACTACCTTCTAATCCACTTTCAGACTGACAGTGATTGGTTTAATTAACTACCGTCTAATCCACTCTCAGACTGACAGGGATTCGTTTAATTAACTACCTTCTAATCCACTCTCAGACTGACAGTAATTGGTTTCATGATACAACCTGTAATTGACTGTGGCACTGGCAAAATATTGATCCAGTGAACCTTCAAATATTTTGCTTGTTAGTAAAATGTATGGTCATTTGTTCTCAAATGAATTGAAAACAATTATTCAAATTTGTCTTTGTCTGTCACCATTGTTTTCCTTGTGCTGAGTCCCTATTGTGCCACTTGACCTGTTCTCAAAAAATGTAGTTACATTCCATTGATCCTTCTACCCGCACAGTGTTTAATAGGCAGGATATGAATAAAGCAACTAAAAACAGCAGTTAGAGGGTTTCCTTATGATCTCAGAGGCTTTGAAAGCCAAGTTGATGTCAAATCTTCCTATACCCTCAGTGAAGAGGTCACGGGTGGGTCACCCAATATATGAATATTTTCTTTTAATGCTGCAAGTTACTGTATTCCATTTTAGTGTTTTACTCTGTTCAGTTTTTTTTATTACCTTTTTATATTTCTTTATATATTGGGGGGGAAAGGGGGGGGGGGGGGGGGAATGCAGATGTTGATAAGTACATAAAAGAAGTATGTTATTCCTCACCAGAGACAAGATATCAAATGTGGATGGAACACCGACACAAGGCTCAGTGTCTTTGTCCTCCAGCAAGAAAGTGTTAATTTGGAACATAGGTATCAAGTGTACTTTATAGATAACCTTATTCATGTGTTGAAAGATAATCATTACGATTGTAATTAAATATTGATGTAACTTCACTTGAGACAAACCTATAAACATGTGGTTTGTCTCAACTAAAATGGAAAGATGTGGGTTAATTTAAAATTCATATTTTTTTGTGTTTCTGTTTCTTTACAGTTTTCCTCCAATCATATTTTGTTGCTTGTAATACAATTGTCTAATGTCTCTTTGATTGGCTGTATATTTTTGGGATGACATTTTCCAAATCTGACTGCTCCTTCATGAAGAGATTGTATAGAATGAGCACTATGATGATAACTGTTGGACATTTATTGGGTAAACTTGACACACTTGCAGATCTTATGGAAGCATGGTTGCTGGTCCACCACCTGATTTGCTACCTTGAACTTCAACTCTTAGAGTATGTTATCTTAAGAATCCAGGGATTTCCCTAGACATCATTTTTTTAACTGTTGATGCAGTTCAGCGGAGATAAAAAAATGAAGCATAAATAATTCTCATATTTACTTCATTGCAACAACACGGCCACTTGTCCATTAAAAAGACAGCGGTTATGTGACGGTCACTTTGCTCACTGTTAGTGACTTTGACTGGCCTGCAGGCTTTCTAGGCTCTGCCCTTCCATATTTTTCAAGTCGTGTAATTTATGAGTATAAATGTGTTTTGATTATTGTATGAATTATGTCATTCTAGGTCAAAAGTTCACTAGCAAGGACCAACAGGCCTCGTTGGCAGCAACAGTTACTTTTGCTAGTGCTGACCAGGGACTACCAGCGCCATCAGTGGAAGATGCTTTCTGTAGGGGAAATAACTCTTATGCGCAGGTAGTGCTGTCTTTTGTTATATTCTGTGAATTAGTCAACACAGACAGGGGGAAAACGGTCAAGCAGTTAGCACACCAACCTCTCACATCTGCAGACACAGGCAGTCAACCTCATCAAGGTACATAAAAAAAAATAGTCTACAAACACCTGATATCCACACTGAGAAACACAGGCTCCTCCACCATGGCAAGGATGACACACAAACCAGAATTCCGTTGAAACCACATTATTGGAATGTTTTGTTACTCATTCACTCAACAGAGAATTGCCATACATACTGGTGGTGAGAATTTGTCCCAACCACAACTTTTGTATTGTATGCCTGGTATATAACTAAAAGAAGTCCATCTGTTCAGGTTGTCAGTAACTAGTTTTGCTGTTCAGATCCATCTGCCATTGTTGTCCAACCACTGCTTATTGTGATCTGCAAGGCAGTTGTTAATAACTAAGACCCTGACTCAGGAAACGAGCAATACATTTAGCTAAGTGAATTATTAGAGCCATATTCAGTGATCAGCCTGCTCTCTTGGGGAAATCCTGGCAAATCACCACACTGTATTTGACTGAAAGGTATAGCCCTTGTTGGATTGGAGTCCCTGTATATGTAAGTATAGTTAGGCACTTATACGGAGGAAAGGACAGTACATTGGGAGATCGCAGAACTAGAGTATTATTTGTTGGCTTTGCCTTCATGGAAGCTTCTTCGGATGATTAGAATGATCATGTGTTTGTCTCTACTTTCCCTTGAGGTCAGAAGATCATGCATACAATTGCTATTGGTAGCCTGGACAAGATGGTAAAACATTTGCAGGTAACTTTTTTCACCATCATCATCATCCTCTAATGCCATTTTACACCACAAAGGGTGTGTAGTCATTTTTTTCATTCTGTTTTGTGGAATATATTTGATATAATGAATGGAGTCTAGACTGGCACTCTTCTGACCTCTCTGATTGACATTTATTATGGTGCTTTTTTTTGCTGTCTTCACTTCCTCAATCCATTTATTTCTCATTTCGATGACTTTTTTGTGATTCCTTATCTACTCAGTCTCTTTCTTCTATAACAGCTGATACAGCAGCTGTCAGAATTAGAAACCATAGTGAGACAGTAAGATGTCCTACAAAAAGGGGTGCTGAATGGAAAAATAAATGCTGAGATGAAATTGAATGTGTCTGTCAAAAGCAGGAAATATCTCAGCTGTGCTGTAAACTGCCGCAATGCAACCACTGTCCCACACCAGATAAATGAAGAAGAAAAAGATTTTGTTGTTGTTGCACAAATGATAGTATTGTCTGTTGTACCCCATACCTGATCTCTTTTTGTCCTTCATTATATTTTCAGTTAAATTTCAAAATTCAAGACTTTACCATGTCAGGCTGTTGGATTGATCCTAAATCTATACAAGTCTCGCCATCAACTAAATTCAAGCTACAGCTCAGTAAGTACTTTTTTGATTTCATTCTTCCCTTGTGTCTGTTTGCTGTATCTATAGCTTTATTGCTTGTTCTAATTGCCTTCATGGGTGATTAGTGTATTAGATGTGATGATGATTGTTTTCATAGCTGATTTCACTGATCTAGAAACATTTGGTGCATTAAATTGTGTAGCTGTTTTTGGGTAATTTGTGTTGGTGATTCTGAAAATATAGATTCTTTTGGTGTCAACTCAGTTTTGAGATAGCTCTGACATTCTTAGTAGGGCAACATTTATGTACAAGCCTGGAGTCAGGCGCTGTCAGTGGCATTTTGATTTGAATCTGCATTCATATTATTTGTAATTACTGTGCATTTCTTCTTCTTCTTCTTCTTCTTCTCTTTCACCTTGTACCTCATCGAAGTGTCGGGGGGAGATGTAATGTACATTGATGAGCTCTGTCAAGAGCACTATTAAGACTGATGTTCATTTCTGAAAGGCATTTATTACCTGCATAAAACACCAACAGCGTATTAACACCTTATCACCAGCATTTGTATCAACAGTCATCACACACAAGCTTCTTGTCATGTGATATGCCCAGGCACTCATGCTTAAGAGACCAAACAGTCATCTGCCATCATGTGGGCATCCCAAAGACTCTCCTTTGTTGTTCTATCCTGGTGAAATCTGTCATCTCCTTTGTTGTACTATCTTGGTGAAATCTGTCATCTCCTTTGTTGTTCTATCTTGGTGAAATCTTTCATCTCCTTTGTTGTTCTATCTTGGTGAAATCTGTCATCTCCTTTGTTGTTCTATCTTGGTGAAATCTTTCATCTCCTTTGTTGTTCTATCCTGGTGAAATCTGTCATCTCCTTTGTTGTTCTATCCTGGTGAAATCTGTCATCTCCTTTGTTGTTCTATCTTGGTGAAATCTGTCATCTCCTTTGTTGTTCTATCTTGGTGAAATCTGTCATCTCCTTTGTTGTTCTATCTTGGTGAAATTTGTCATCTCCTTTGTTGTTCTATCCTGGTGAAATCTGTCATCTCCTTTGTTGTTCTGTCCTGGTGAAATCTGTCATCTCCTTTGTTGTTCTGTCCTGGTGAAATCTTTCATCTCCTTTGTTGTTCTGTCCTGGTGAAATCTGTCATCTCCTTTGTTGTTCTATCTTGGTGAAATCTGTCATCTCCTTTGTTGTTCTATCCTGGTGAAATCTGTCATCTCCTTTGTTGTTCTATCTTGGTGAAATCTGTCATCTCCTTTGTTGTTCTGTCCTGGTGAAATCTGTCATCTCCTTTGTTGTTCTATCTTGGTAAAATCTGTCATCTCCTTTGTTGTTCTATCTTGGTGAAATCTGTCATCTCCTTTGTTGTTCTATCCTGGTGAAATCTTTCATCTCCTTTGTTGTTCTGTCCTGGTGAAATCTGTCATCTCCTTTGTTGTTCTATCTTGGTGAAATCTTTCATCTCCTTTGTTGTTCTATCCTGGTGAAATCTTTCATCTCCTTTGTTGTTCTATCCTGGTGAAATCTGTCATCTCCTTTGTTGTTCTATCTTGGTGAAATCTGTCATCTCCTTTGTTGTTCTGTCCTGGTGAAATCTGTCATCTCCTTTGTTGTTCTATCTTGGTGAAATCTGTCATCTCCTTTGTTGTTCTATCTTGGTGAAATCTGTCATCTCCTTTGTTGTTCTATCCTGGTGAAATCTTTCATCTCCTTTGTTGTTCTGTCCTGGTGAAATCTGTCATCTCCTTTGTTGTTCTATCCTGGTGAAATCTGTCATCTCCTTTGTTGTTCTATCCTGGTGAAATCTGTCATCTTGCTGCTCACTAAACTCTCCAAGATTCTCCAGAATTACATGTAAATGGTTATGGAGCTGGTGCAATGTTATGCTCATATATCATAGCATCCCAGTTTTCCCAACTCAACAGCTGGTTTCAAACTCATTTAGAATAATTGTCATCTTTCAAATTACCCAAAAAGTTTTTGCTCAACTGAAACAAATGATGTTCTGGCTGTGGAGTCTCTTTTGTTCATTAACCCTTTGAAGATGGAGCATTTCTGGAGTTTCAGGGCCAAAAAGACGAAGCCTTCAGGGAAGAATTCTTTTAGTTTACACACATAAAGCTCTTAAAAATAAAGCGTGTAATTAACATGCATAAAACTATATATATTAAGGAAGGAAAGTTAATGAACTAACAGAATATGTATGAATCGAACTAAAATCTCAACATTTATTCAAATTAACTATTATGATTTCCATAATTTATGCAGGAATTTTTTTTTTTAACTTGGGATCAAACATGACTAACCTGAGAAATTTGGATATATATTTTTATGGATGAAGCCTAAGACTTGGGTCTTTGGGAAATAAGACCCATGGAGGCCATTTTGGCACTTCTGACACATGGTTATACTCATTTTCATGCCTTCTGCTATGTTTCGGTTGCTGTGACGCAACAGGCCTTTTTGCCATCCTTGGGCACAGGTGAAGCCACACAAAAATAACGATAAAATTACAGAACACATCAAACTTTCTCAAAAGCCATTATTAAACACCCCACATGTGCAAGAAATTTGAGAAGCAATCTGATTGGCTGGTACTAAACGTGCTTTTATTACACAGGACCGACCGATCGGCCCAGCCGTCCTTTCGGCTACTTTGCGCTGGTTCGATATTTTGGGCGCATCATCTCCAGACAGTTGGATCAATAAAATATGTGTCCTTCCTTAACTTTTTAATTTGAGATCCATCAAAAATTTAAACTTTAAGATTGTCTGTGCTCAGTTCTGGATATTGTCTGCATAAGTAATTAAAACAGATGCTTCATTGAGCCAAGCTTATATCCAGTGCATATCTTTTGCGCTGCTTTCCAAAGACACATAAAGCATGGCTATATGGGGAATCCGCTTTGCTGGTCAAGCAATTTCGTCATTTTAAGATCTACACAAACTATTCATTTGTTCCAGAACTGTGCTTATTTTGGCATACTCCTCCTTCATTGTGGTAAAATGAGCAATAGTAATGGAACCATATTATGTTACTATTGTGTAAGAAGACACCTTTGAAACTTCTTTAAAGCTGTTAATGAAAAGTGTCCACTCATCTGGTGTACAACTTACACACATTTGGTTTACAAGACTTCCTACATTAGCACAAAACACCAGGTTGTTTGATTTAGAATGGAAAAAACCTTGCTCTCTGCTGCAATAAAATGTCATCTTTGTTTCAGCAGGCAGTATTTTTTAAAATTAAATCTTGAAGCCAAAAGTAATGAAGATTTCTTTTAATGATGTGGATCTTGGATAAGATCATTCTATTCAAGGTGGTCGAAGTGTTGAGCAGCTGAAAAATCAAGTTTGAAATGGCTATCAGTGTCACTTGTTGTTCCACAAGACACTGTTGTCTCAACTTTCTAGTCAAGAATCTGAAATCTGACTAAAAGTTGGAATTGGTATGTCATCTCAGTGAGGAACAAGTCATCTAGCAGGATCTTCTTTTTCTTCTTTTTTTCGTTCATCCAACAAACATCCTGTAAATGTATTGTTCCGTTTTACAGGAGAGCTGCGATATTTGGTCATTTCCGCTGACACATCCAACTTCGCATTCTTGACCGGGATATAGATCCCGGTAGCAGGATCCATATACCCGGATATTACTGTTTTTGTTTTGTTTAGACAGAGGTGTTTGAAATAATTAATAAATGTCGTTTTGACTGTACTGATAATTTTCTTGGTGGGAATTATTGCCCTGGGTACACTGATCAGTGCCTAAATGTGAAATCATTACCCTTTATAGTATTTGCATGTGAAAACAAATATGTATTGAGGGTATAAACGATTGTGATATTTTTCTCTGTTTCTGCTTGTAGATCGTGAATATCTTTCTGTGGACTACAAAATTTGGAACTCTGGAGGAGAAGCTTTGACGACACAGGCAGTACATGAGGTTTAACATGAAGAATGTGTGGTTTCTCACGCAGTCTTAGTCAGAGCTAGCCCACCTTCAGATGTCTTCAGTGTGCAGCAGTTGTGGAGCTTGTCTTTTAAGAATGTGTCTTCTTCTTCTTAGTGCTCACTGGCTGTAGACTCTGATGGAATATTCTGGTTGCTCAGCCACATCTGGACTTTCTGGAGATTCTTGTTTGGGTATAGTGGATCTGGTTTTTTTTTTAAATTTCCCTAAAAATGGTACCTTTGAACCCACACAGGGTCAAAAATATGTTTAAAGTGTGACCTTTTAATCTGTGGTCCATGGAGAAAGTTCTAACAGCTCTTGGACTCACAGACATGAGAATGCTGCATGTTTATGGGGATGAAACAAAGTTGTTATCAGTCCCCAGTTCTTCATGTCATTTAAGTGTAGTTAAGACAGATATAATATAGTAAATAACAAAACAAACAAAAAAAATATTTAAAAATGTGGTTTTGAAAACTGTAGCACAATGATTGACTCATCATTGGGCAGGCTAACCCAGTCAGCAAATGTCTGAAATCTGATTTGTCAGCTGAAAGGCACAGATACTGCAACTCTGCTGTAAGCAGACAGAACACATTTATGCCCAAATGTGAAAGACATTTATCAGGTGAAGAAAAGAACAAGAAAAATATAAGACTTACATTATTTCCATTTAGATTTTTGTTGCATACCTGCTCCTTGCTTGAATTCTTCTGCCTTTTTTGTTTTTAATTCTTTCTGCCATCTCTTGTTCTCTTGTGACCTGTGGGAAGTCATATTTTGTGTTATTGTTTAACTGCTGCTCTGTTTATTTCCAAGCCTGTTTGACTTTTTGGGTCCACCAAGGAGGCTGCAGACAGGTAGAGCTGGTGGTTTTGTTGCATCTTTTTGTCACAAACATCCATGAAATGTGTTTGAAATGTATTTGAAAGTCTTACACATTCACATAGCCTTGATCTTGCAATGTTTAGCAGTCAAGACTGAACAGCAGGACATGCCATTCTGTGTCCAGTGCTGCTGTTTGAGTAGCACAAAGCCAGGTCTGCAGCCATATCTGTATCACCACATGTTGTTGCCCGTCTAGCTGGCCTACTATCATTTTTACAGACATGGAAGGAATTTTACCTGATGTTTATTTATTTTGTTCTAGGTGCTTGGATCCTTGTAAGATCTTAGTGGGTCACTATCTGTACTGTGATCTTAACAGTCTTGAAATGAAAAACAAAATTAATGGCTGAAAAATTTGGCTAATGAAAGACCTGATTAAATAAATAAATGTCAGTTGATAACTTCCAAACACTGCCATACATGTGGGACAGTTGTTGTGTTCTTGACAAGGGATTGATGGTTGCTGAAATGTTACTCACAGGGATGTTGAGTTGATTGGAGACATCACAGCACTCGGTATGTCTACAGTGTTACATAGTCAGATGCTGAGAGATCAGGTTGAATGTACATGAAAGTTTCTGAGTTTACATGTGACTGCTGAAAATATAGACAGACAGACCAGCTGAGTGACTGGTCAGTCAGTGACTGCTTGGGTGGGTTTATATGGGATAAGGTGGGTGAGTGTGTTAGTGAGTTTTGGCGTTGGTTTAGATGGGTGTGTATAGGTGAGTGGGTGGGTCAGCCAGGTATGTGTTTGTCTTCACCAAGGAGTGACCTTATTTCAGATTCATTGACACTGAACATGAATTATTTGGGTACACGAATTATGTTTTTCATGTTGTTCTCTAAGAAAATTTCTGCTCAGATCCTGTATTCTCAGGTGTTTATATTATAAATACTGGCTTACATTTCTTCAATGATAGTTCAGAGTACAAGAAAGATAGAATAGCAACAATAATACTTCAGTGATAGGTACATGAATGATAGAATACAGCAGTGACAGTTTAGAGTGCAAGAATGATATAATAAGCAGTAATAGTTTAGAGTGCATGAATGATAGATAATAGAAATGATAGATGAGTATAGGAATGATAAAATATAGCAATGATGGTTTAGTGCAGGTACTGTTCAACTGTTTGGCCCCTGGTCGCGAGCCAGAGACCCAAGCCCCAGCATAGAAAGATTATTAAACAGTACAGTAGGCAGTGATCCGCGGGCTACTTGCTAGGCCTGCGCGGGCTAGATTTGGCCCACAGGCTGCCAGTTGAATAGCCTGGTTTAGATTACAAGAAAGATAGAATACAGCAATGATAGTCGACATGAGTGACAAAATAAAGCAAATTCAGAGTAGGGAAGTGAAGACTCAACTAAGTAAATACTTACATTTTGTCAGATGTTTATGCAGCATATAAATCTCCAGTGTAAAACAAAACATAATTTATGATGCACAAGTTCTGTTGACACCTGCTGTTGGTCTAAGATGTTCAGCTGAAGGAATAACGAACCTGCTTTGTAAAATAATGATTGTGTTCTGTTGATCACGGCTGAGGTTTGACTCATTAGTTGAAAGTTTTCTTGTGTCCTCATATTGTTCATTATTCTTGTGTGTGCGTGCATGTGTGTGTAAAAACAGTGAACATAGTTAGGATACACTTTAAGCTTTTAGTGTAAGATCAGATAAATAAAAGACAAGAGAAAAAAGGGATTGAGAAAAAAGGGTAAGGAAAATTCAAATATCTGGGAAGCATATAAACTGAGGATGGCGGACTTAATAGAAGAACAAAGCCAGAGTACAGAAGGCAAACGCTGTCACCTACCAGTTAGCCCCACTGCTTAGACACCCACATGTCTCCCTTTCAGCAAAACAGCAAATGATTAATAACATCTTTATCCCTGCTTTATGTTATCAATGCCTAACATGGACAATGAATAGGGCACTAGAACAGAAAATAACTACATGTGAAATGCGTTGTCTCCGCAAGGTCTCTAACAGCACTAGACAAGACCGGGTTACGGATACCAGCATTAAAGAGAAACTTGGAATAAGAAAATTACTGGATTATACTGACAAAGAATGAAATGGTTGGGCTATCTAGTGAGAATGCACCCAGACCAGTCGGCATATGAGACTTTTTACAGTAGAAAATCTGAGAGAAAGGCGAGAGGAAGACCAAAAAGGAGATCGATGAAAGAATGGTATAGCTGAATCCTGCAAATAAGATTAACAAATCCATCACTCAAGCCGCCCGAAAAGCGTGAGACAAATACAGAAAACCGCGACACCTGGTATCAGTGAGATGACAACAGAAAAGAAGAAGAAGAACAACAAAAGTACTACAACACAATACTTTCTGAGACAGCACAATTGCTCAATATTATACTTTCTGCAACTGTCTCTGGATGAAGTTGTCAAATCCGTTGGTTTCTGCCACAGTCCCAGGAAAAAATTGTTCATTATTTTACTTTTCTACAACAGTTCCAGTTTTCCAATATCTTAATTTCTGCAGCAGTCACTGGCTACAGTAGTCCAAAGTTTTGCTTACTGTGCAGTATGGCAGGTAGGAAGGCTTACTGTTTTAGTTGTGGTAAATTATTGTTTCTGGCTGTGATTAATCATCGCATTTTCCCCTTTATGTAGACTGAATATTAGTATATAGTTCCGTTGCCCAGCACCTGAGTTGAGTACTTAGTGTGATACTGTGTGCAACAGATTTTATTTGGAATGCAATTAAGCTGTGCCCTCTGAGTGATTTGTAAACACAAATTTAGAAAATGGCGAGTGGACCATTGCCATAGAACTGGTGGCGCCTTATACAATTGATTGTGTATGCAACTACTGATTAGTTGTAAGGGCTGCACTGGATGGGAACGGGGTTGAGGAGGAGAGTGGGGGGGGGGTGCAACTGCGCAAGGCAGATGCGATCTCTCTCACCTGTGGGATGAGGTAAAAAGTAAAACTTGGAGACAATGATGAAGCAAGGAGCCTCTAACGGCTCTGGGACAAAGGCAAGACGAGTAGTTAACCAGATGACAACGAGTAGTTAACTAGATGACAACGAGTAGTTAACCAGATGACAACTAGTAGTTAACCAGATGACAACTAGTAGTTAAACAGATGACAACGAGTGGTTAACTAGATGACAATGAGTAGTTAACCAGATGACAACTAGTAGTTAACCAGATGGCAAAGTTCACCATCCGTATGTAGACTCTATGCTGGCTGTCGAGGGAGACGAGGTTAATAAGAGTTTATCTTGAATGCTATGACGTCGAATAGTTACCCAGGTGTTTTCCTATAAGCATGCTTTTTATATATTTATTTTAATTAAGACTGCTTTTTAATATGAGTGTGTCTGCCTGTCTCTCCCCCACCCAACTGGGATGCTAACTGATGATTTGACTACCTTCAACTTCAATAATGACATCCTGGATGGCAACCCAACATATCAAAATCCACATAGCCCTGCTCAACCTGCAAGGAAGTTAAAACTCATGGCGGCGACACCAAGTGGTGTGGTCTGCAGTCGGGAATTATTCTTCTTTTTTGCGTTCGGTTTCGTATGCTCAGATCAGACCATCAGGCGGGTTGCCTCTGTGAATACGCATGTCAGTAACAGGTCCTTCATCTTCAATAATGACATCCTGGATGGCAACCCAACATATCAAAATCCACATAGCCCTGCTCAACCTGCAAGGAAGTTAAAACTCATGGCGGCGACACCAAGTGGTGTGGTCTGCAGTCGGGAATTATTCTTCTTTTTTGCGTTCGGTTTCGTATGCTCAGATCAGACCATCAGGCGGGTTGCCTCTGTGAATACGCATGTCAGTAACAGGTCCTTCATCGGTGTATACGAGTGCCCATTCAGGTTTTGAATAAGAGTTGTGGACATGTTCAAGGGTCTTTTTATGCAGTACTAGGTCACTTTCTGTCTATGCCTGGAATTGTTGTTGTGACTGTATAGTCGGAAATGAGGTCCAGATTTGCAAACGCAATGCATGACTTCAGTGATTTTGTTCTCTGCTTATGCTGTAACATTAAATACTTGCGGTTGAGTTGCCATTGAAACCATACCCGTAAGGTGCGGGGCATTTGGCGTAGACCAGGTGCAAAATGAAGCCATGCGCATTATTTTGGGATGTACAAGAGACACATCCTGTGGAGCAATGAGGTATCTACTTGACTTTCCAACAATGAACCAAAGGATCAGGATGTGGAGGGCTCGGGCATATCTCAAAATATGTGCTGATAAGAAACACCCACTGCGTCAAGCGCTTTTTAGTGAAAAGGGCGACAGACTGAAGAGAGGGAAATCGTGGCTAGGTCGGGCAGAAGATGTTATTAGGCAAATATGCAGCCTAACCGACATCATACCTGGTGGAGAATGGATACCTGTGCCTCAGGCGTTTATTTGTACATTTTCCTGTATTGTCACACTCAACAGGCGATGTAGAGAAGAGAATCCTGTTGCTGTTAATGCAGAGGTCAACGCTCTCATCGGTGAAAATTCAGACAAAGCAGATGCAATAATCTATACAGACGGATCCGTTATACGCCAAAGAAGAAGTGCATGGGCATTTACAGCACGCTCAGCGGGCAGAACAGTCAAAGAAGCCAACGGCGCCTTCTCCATGACAACCAGCAGCATGACGATGGAGGTGATGGCAGATTATAAACAATGAAAGAAAGGGCAATTAAAAAGTTGTGATGTGTGACCTGAATGCTAAGATAGGATCAGACAACATAGGTTATGAAGAAATTATGGGAAGACATGGTCTAGGAGAAATTAATGAAAATAGAGAATTGTTCCCAAATTTTTGAGCAGGAAACCAGTATGTTATTGGTGGAGGTATTTTCCATATAAAAGAATACACAAGGCAACATGAGAATCACCAGACCATAAGACAACTAATCAAATTGATCACCTATGTATTAAAAAAAAGTTAAGATCATCCCTTTACGATGTTAGGGTTTTTAGAGGTGCCGATGTATTTACTGACCATTTCCTGCTGGTAAGTAAAATCAAGTTGAAACTTAAAAGTTATAAAACATCTTATAATCATAGAAACCAATATAATATAGGTTATCTCAGGGATAAAGAAGTTATGGAACAACTTTCAGTTACAGTCTCTAATAAGTACCAGGTGTTGCAGCAGTTAGCTAAAAATGTCAGCACAGTAGTCTGCTGGGATCAGATCAAAGGAATATGGAATGAATCTTGTGTACATAGATTATTCACTAAAGTCTAGGAGAACGAAAAAATACCAGCAGACTAGAGAGAAGGATATCTTATGAAACTGCCCAAAAAGGTGATCTACAGGAATGTGAAAACTACAAAGGAATTATGTACAGGCAGGTTTTCGATCAAACAGATCCTGTACTGACCAGATAGCCACATTACGTATTATAATAGAGCAAAACATTGAACTGAACACTCCACTTTACATTGGATTCATAGACTATGAAAAAGTGACAGCATTGATAGGAAATCTCTCTGGAGATTGATGGGGCACTATGGGATCCCACAGAAAATTATTAACTTAGCAAAGGCAATAAAATTTTGGGTTCTCCATGAGGGAAAGCTAACAGATACAGTTGAAATAAAAAACAGGTGTGCAACAGGGATATCTTCTGTCGCTTCTCTTATTTTTACTGGCTATAGACTGGACTATGAAAACATTAACTGCTAACACCAAGAATGAAATTCAGTGGACCAGTACAAAAAAAGCTTGATGATCTGGACTTCACTGATGATATTGCTCTTCTGTCCCATTCAAGGAATCAGATGCAAGATAAATATACTTGATGGGAGATCACAGCAGCTTGGTCTGAAAATCCATAAAGAAAAGACAAAGATAATGAGAATAAATTAGCAAGTAATAATGTGGTTTCTCTTAATGGCATCCCACTCCAAGATATGAAGTCGTACACCTATTTGGGCAGTAATGTAGATAAAAATGGAGGAACTGATAGAGATATTAAAATAAGAATACAAAAAGCAAGAGAAGCTTTCATAGCACTAGGGAATTTGTGGAGGTCAACAGAAATTAAAAGAAATACTAAAGTTTTTAATTCTAATGTCAAATCAGTACTTTTATATGGGGTGGAAACATGGAGAACAACTAAGGCAATTACTAATAAATTACAGACATTCATTAACTGGTGCATGCGAAGAATCATCATCATCATCAGGTGCCTTGCCGACTGGCGTGGGCGATCATGCCTCTCCATAATCTGCGATCTCCTGCAGCATGTATCAGTTCGTGTGCCGACACACCTCCATGCCATGCAACAAGACTGTCAAGCATCTTCTCTCGTTGTCTTCCTCTATCTCTCCTTCCGCATATCTTTCCAGTGGTCACAACATGTTCTATTTTCCCTCTTCTCATAACATTGAGGAAAAATGGTGACTGTCTCCTTCTGATGTCTGTGATAAGTTGTCTTCTGGCGCCCGCCTCTTTCAAAACCTCTTGGTTGCTCTTTTTGGCTGTCCAAGGTATTCTAAGCATTCTTCTGTAAAACCACATCTCTGAGGCCTCCAGAAATTGTTTGGCCTGCCTACCGATTGTCCAGGATTCACAGCCATATGTTAAAACTGGATGTATGCAGCAAGCAAGAATTCTTTTTCTAACTCTCAATGACAAGGATGTATTGCACAAGATGTTTTTCATTTTATAAAATGCAGTTTTTGCCTGTCCTATTCTATTTCTTATCTCAGTTATGCATCTTCCATCTGATGTTATCCATGTGCCTAGATACTTAAATTTCTGTACTTGTCCTAAAATAATACCATCAACTTTTATTACACACTTAGGAATAATTTGTTTCTTTGATACCATCATTACTTCTGTCTTCCCATTATTCAAACTGAGGTCCATTCTTCCACTTTCTAACACCACAATGTCTATCATTTCCTGTAGTTCTTTCTGACTTGTTGCTATCAAGACTGTGTCATCAGCATAACGTAAATTGTTTATATTGTGCCCACCTACCACAATTCCTGGCATACCAATTAAAGCTCTCATTATATATTCACTGTATATTGAAAACAAATCAGGTGACAGTACACATCCTTGTCGTACGCCCCTCTTTATGCTTTGAAATGTACCTAAACAGTTGTTAATTCTTATAGCTGCTGTTTGCTGCCAATACATATTCTTTATTATTCGTAGATCTTTCCCATCAATGTTTAATTTTTCTAAAAGTTTGATTACTTCTCCATGCTTCACACAGAGTAGATGGAATTAAATGGAATGTTAGAATAACTAATGTAGAACTTTGGGAGAGAACTAAACAGGCTCCAATGGACCAAGAGGTGAAGAAATGACACTGGCGTTAGATAGGACACACACTAAAAAAACAGAACAGCATAACTAGATAGTCTTTGCATTGGAACCCATAGGGGCATAGGAATAAAGGAAGGTCAAAAACACACAGAGAAGAGAGCTGGAGAATGAAGTTAAAAAGATGTGGAGGACATGGGGAGAGCTCCTTGTAATGGCAAAGGATAGAACGACTTGACGTGAGTTGGTTGAGGGCCTATGCTCCATTGGGGGATAGAAAGGCAGAAGAAGAAGACATAACCATTAAGCATGTCGTAAAAGTCAACTAAATGGTACCTTCCTTCGAAGTCAGAGTGTATCTGCCTGAGAAGCAAGGAACCAGCAGTCTGCATATACAAGGTCCGACAATCAAGTAATGAGACTAATTCCATATCAATTAAAATAATCAACAATTGAAGATATAACCTGCATTTTATTCAAAGTAGGCCCCTTGTGCATTGATACAGCAAGTGGCACGATCTGACAAATACTGGAACGATCTGTAGTTCTTTTATTGTTATGGCCCTTAAAGTCGAGGTTATGGGCATCAATATTGTTAAAGAAGCGTCCTTTCAATCGCAGCTTTAATTCTGGGAATAGAAAATAATCACAGGGGGACAAATTTGGGAAATAGGGTGGAAGGCTGAGAACACACTTGTTGTTGGGCCAAAAATTCTTGTTTTGATGATGTCTCTTGGGTACTCAACCCACTGATGTTTTTGGTCATCAGACAACGAATGTGCCAAAAACCGGCAAAACAACTTTTTTCTTGCCAAAATCTTGCACTAAAATGTTATTAATGATCTCTCTATTAACACCAGATTCATCTGCCATCAGCCTCACAGTAAAACAATGATCTTCTTGTATCCATTCTCTGACTTTTGCATTGAGTTCATCATTACGAAAAGAGACTTAGCGTCCAGGTCTAGGTGCATTAGTAATTATTTCCACACCACTTTTAAATCGTGAATACCACCTGAAAATTTGTCCACGAGATAAACAATTATCCTCATTAACAAGCTGCATCAGTTAAACTGTTTCAATAGCGCTTTTCCTGAGTTTTGAAAAGAATTTAATATTAGCTTTTTGCTCCGTTCTGATTTCGTAACAATGCACCTCTGACAATGTAAACAAAATGGCGGCTTGTTTGTTGTCTTCTTTTCGAGCGGTGATGAAAAGTTGCCAGATCATAGACGAATGTTGCCTCTTTAAATTCCATACTTTGCTTCATAGATGGTATTTTTGTCTTGGACAAAATAAAATCAGTCTCATTACTGAATTGTGTGTATGTGAGCCAGATCTGTTAAACAGATGTGCAGGCAACACTTAGGCTCTGGAACAAGACTAAAGTCCAGAGGTAGAGAAATAACCAGAACTTTCCACCGGAGTTTACAGCCGTTGAATGCAAAGAAAAAGAAGAAGAAGAAGAAGAAGCTTATAACAAAGGGCTGGTGTGTCCACGATACCTTCCAGATGCCAGCTTTTAATTTAGCGTACGAAGACAACAAAAGGGAAATAGTGGCGTTTACACCGTGTGCGCACTTATTTTCTTGATAGTTTCCCTTTAACTATTCGTGACAAACGTGAACAGTTACGGTAATGGCGGGACACACTCATATACTATCATGCTGAAAACAGCAAGAAATTACTGCCTACGACCCAGACAAACACGACCTAGTTTTCTTTGTTGTGGCTTCGTGGCTACAGGTATACCCTGCTGTATATTGAAAGTACTGGTGAAGAGTATAATGAAATGGATTTGTAGAATTGCGGAAATGGGTTAACAAAATTAGCCAGCACAGTTGGTAAAAAAAATCTACACTGATGGTTATGTGCCATTTAAACATTGTTTTTTCCGTCCCAACGTGGGAGGGCATTTTTCGTTATTTTAAAACCTCACCCCGGCTGTAGCCGGAGGCCCTTATCTAACCTAACGGTTAAACGGGGTTCCTAAGACCTGTGCCCAGGTGATCCTCATTCGAATGGTGGCACTTTGTGTCACCGGGTGTTGGTTTCTGGTTGTAGGGTCCTGGTGGGGTTGAACTTCATTCGTGTGCCACTTTTAAAAGTCAAGGGTTATCATGTAGTCAAGTACAGGATCGTGGCAGAGCATGCAGCCTCAACATTGACGTGGCTGTGGCACGGCCCACTCTAACTTTCCATAAAAAGCAATTGTGGGCCGTTTGGCTGTGGTTACAGTGGTTTGGGGGATGAGCGGGCACTTGAATAACCAAAGTAATTATGGTGTCTGATTCGTAATACATGAGTCATAACTGCAGCTACAAGAACCACTTTATTCCTAACACTGCCCCCCCCCATCCCCCTCCCCCCAACAACATCAGCTGGCTGCGACCAGGTAGGCAGACGAAAACACTGGATATTTTCATGCCAACCCTCTCCTTCATTACAGGAAACCAGTGTTTACTGCAGCTAGTGACCGCATCGTCATTCAGTCAACACGCAGGTTTCTCCTGTTTGTATGTCAACAAGAAAATATATTGGATGTTGAAATAGGAATCGACATCAAAGCTCTTGGCACACTCCCCATCTTCAATAGCAAGCAAAGAATTTTAATTCCGATGGTATCAGTAACGGATTGTACATCCGTCCCGCCTTTCCCTTGAGTGTTGAGCGTCGCTCAGACACACCCAGGCGCGCCTTTCTTCCCAGACCGTATTGGTCTATTTGTGCTTCCTCATTGCTCGCTCGCTTTCCAACGGCCCTCACCACATCCAGCCCGTCGTACATCAGTTCACCACCAAGTGGTGCAGAACCGGCCAGTCTGTCTACCAGCTAACCCTAACCCTGTAGTACATCACCAAGACCTGGAGATTTGATGTGAACATAAGTTCCTTGTTATTATAGACTGGTAATTGGTAATGTGTATTCATTTTCATCGAACCGTAATTCGCCCCCGCTCTCTTTTCCCGAAACAAGTTGGTGGAGCATTGATAATAATAAAGTGCCAAAAATATGTCTGAAGAACATATCCACCCTAGGCTAATCTCAGGAAGCCCGTATATTCAAGTTCGATGCAAATCCTGGCAGAACTTACCAAATCAACACCAGCATTTATTGGTTGAAATGTGGGTTTTCTAGATAAAATGTTCAGTAGTTTGCCAATGGTTTCTTAACTAGACTCCGTCGTTGTCGAAATCACATTGATAGTTTTCCACTCCATGCAGGTGTATCTTTAGTTCCAGTCTCATTCTAGGGGAAAACACTCGATCACGTTCAACCTGCTATATTAACCTGCTGATTATATTTGTGATCTAGTTTATTTGTGCCACTTGCGTGGCTAAGATTTGTCGGTTGGACTGGCCCCACTTGGGTCCGTACTGCAACTGCATAAGGCAACCATGATCTCTCGTGTACGGGACGAGATAACAAGTAAAATCAAAGATATTGAAAACCATTACCTGGTGAGAATGATGCATCGGGGGAGTGTCTGCGGGCTCTGGGCGCCACTTGAGACTCGGGGAAAGTCAAGACCAGTAGTTAATCAGATGACAACGGGTAGCAACTTGAGACTCGGGGAAAGTCAAGACCACTAGTTAATCAGATGACAACGGGTAGCATTAGTCTGGAGACTCTTCGTTGGGGAAAAGGGGGGGGGGGGGGGCAAATCCAATAAAGACATGTCCTGAATGCTGTGGTATGGAATCTTTACGCAGATGAACTCAAATGTCAAATTTCAATGCACAGATTTCTGCTACGAAATCGCGTGCGGTTGACATCGAAGCCCCGTATGTCGGAGCTGTAAAAGTGCCTTTAACACCCCACTCCTTTTTTTCTTCTTCTAAAGCTACAGACGCCTACAATTCGAGCTCACTGTACTGAATAACTGCAATACTACAAGCTAATATACCTCTCCTCCATTGTTCCAGTTTCAAGGATGGATTATAGGTCTTATACCATAGGGAGCCAAGACAGTCAGGTCCGCTGCCGGTTTCTGAGCTTGGAGAGGGGAACACAGCTCAGCAGTATAGTCCCCTTGAAACGGGTACTTGGGTACCAGTTACGGAGGCAAGTTTCTACGCCACCCTCACTCTAAAACATTTAAGACTTTTCAGGAATCACGTGTAAGCACTGTTTAGGACTTTGACGAAAGTCCTTTTGGGGAATCATGTGTAATCCTTTTTCAGGAATCCCATAAAAACCCTTTTATGACAGATGAAAGTCCTTTTCATAACTAAGGTTCAGGATAGATAAAAGCATTCTTTGGGCTCACATAGAAGCCCTCTTTAAGAATGAGATAGACACCCTCTGATGTAAGCGGTCTTCAGGACTGAGGTAAGCCTCTCCAGGACGCGGGTGTAAACCCTCTTCAGCACTCGAGCGACCTGAACGACAGTGCATCTGGCTTAAGAGCTAAAACCCACCAGTGTTCTTAAGAGTTCAGCAACCAGCTAGCCGAACTACACAGTCTCGCTGTTCTGTGAACTTGCCGCCCTGGCGCAGTCTGTTGTAACCTGATGTCTGATTTGTTATTAAAGCGCAACATTTTATGACATCGCGATGTTTATCTCTAGGGAAATCTCTCAATCGCTATAACATCATTTAATGAACACTAACAGTTGTGTGCTATAAAGGGACTGTGGACCTTTAGGCTGCGCTTCATCCATGGAACTTACTGATAGTAAAGATTAGAGGCTGGGGTTACGGTATAAGAAAACTGGAGGTTGAGTTACTTTTTGCTAGCATTAACAGGGTCGTCAGATACTCACAAAGTCGGATCTGTTGGCCGAAAGGTGCAAATATGGCGGGTCTGCTGTGAACAAGCACAACACTTTATGTCTCCGACAGCGAATGGGAGTTGAGCATATTCTTTCTAATAAAACTCACACCATGCCTTGTAGTCTTTTGCCAGACTGGCTAGATTCCTGTTAGATGTGTACAACATCACGTGCCGATTGGCCTATGCAATATAGGTCTAGTACTATTTGCCTAAGGGAGTTGCCTATAGGATCGGAAGGTCGTGCGTTCGCTCCCTGGCGGAGCCGGACTATTTTCAAAAATGACCTTGGCTGCAAGGTCGACCCAGCCTTGAGTGGGTACCAGGTACAGTCCCGAGAAGTAAAGGCGAGGTGTAATCCTGACCATCACCCATCTTGTGCCTACTGCTCTATAAAATATAGGTCTAGCCCTATATGCCCTGTACCCCTAAAGGCGTGTAAAAGGGTCATTTACTTTACTTACTATTTGTCCAACAATCCTGAAGGCGCTGTTCTGGGCCACAACAGTGGACAGTGACTGCATAAAATAAGTGAAGACCCCATTTCCACACCTCGAGGCTTACTGGAGTTATGGTGCCAATTGATTGACCAGAAGAAACTAAGTGAGTAGAGTATCTCTCAGCCGTCATAAAGTTATTTGCTAGAATCTTGGCGTAGAGTGTAGTCATTTGTCTCTCCGCCGTTATAACGTTATATGTTAGAATCTTGGCGTAGAATGTAGTCATGTGTCTCTCCGCCGCCATAACGTTATATGTTAGAATCTTGGCGTAGAGTGTAGTCATATGTCTCTCCGCCGTCATAACGTTATGTGTTAGAATCTTGGCGTAGAATGTAGTCATGTGTCTTTCTGCCGTCATAACGTTATATGTTAGAATCTTGGCGTAGAATGTAGTCATGTGTCTCTCCGCCGTCATAACGTTATATGTTAGAATCTTGGCGTAGAGTGTAGTCATGTATCTCTACGCCGTCATAACGTTATATGTTAGAATCTTGGCGTAGAATGTAGTCATGTGTCTCTCCGCCGTCATAACGTTATATGTTAGAATCTTGGCGTAAAGTGTAGTCATGTGTCTCTCCGCCGTCATAACGTTATATGTTAGAATCTTGGCGTAAAGTGTAGTCATGTGTCTCTCCGCCGTCATAATGTTATATGTTAGAATCTTGCGCCGTCATAAAGTTATTTGCTAGAATCTTGGCGTATAGTGTAGTCATTTGTCTCTCCGCCGTTATAACGTTATATGTTAGAATCTTGGCGTAGAATGTAGTCATGTGTCTCTCCGCCGTCATAACGTTATATGTTAGAATCTTGGCGTAAAGTGTAGTCATGTGTCTCTCCGCCGTCATAACATTATATGTTAGAATCTTGCGCCGTCATAAAGTTATTTGCTAGAATCTTGGCGTATAGTGTAGTCATTTGTCTCTCCGCCGTTATAACGTTATATGTTAGAATCTTGGCGTAGAATGTAGTCATGTGTCTCTCCGCCGTCATAACGTTATATGTTAGAATCTTGGCGTAAAGTGTAGTCATGTGTCTCTCCGCCGTCATAACATTATATGTTAGAATCTTGCGCCGTCATAAAGTTATTTGCTAGAATCTTGGCGTATAGTGTAGTCATTTGTCTCTCCGCCGTTATAACGTTATATGTTAGAATCTTGGCGTAGAATGTACAGTAGAACCTCGCTTAACGAGCATCTCTCATAACGAGTAATTCCGAGCAAAACAAATTGTAAAAAAAGGACTTACTTAACGAGCGACGTTTCACATAACGAGTGGCGAGGAGAGGGGAAGTCCCGAATTGTGCGCATGTTACATCAGTATGTGTTTAGCACTCGTTCTAGTAGCATCGTAGTGTCGCTTGTGATCACACATTTTCTCAAACTTGTGTTATATTTTGATATATGTACATGAATCCTTCATACCTACAAGATGACCTCTCTAAAGAATTTAAGTTCATCAAGATCCAGTTTCTGCCTCCCAACACTACTTCGTTACTCCAGCCAACGGACCAGCAATTTTTTTCTAACTTAAAGAAGCTCTACACTAAAGCACTCTTCGAGCATTGTTTTCAGGTGACTGAAGGAACTAACCTCACTCTCAAAGAGTTTTTGGAAAAACCACTTCTACAACTTTGCCTGCCTCAAGATGATTGACAAGGCGGGGGAGGGGTTACCAAGAGAACTCTAACTTCTGCTTGGAAGAAGCTTTGGCCGGAGAGCGTTGTCGATTTGTGACTTTGAGGGGTTCGAGACAGTACCTGTGGAACCTGTAGTCAACGAGATTGTGTCTTTGGCCACTATCATGGGATTGGAGGTGGATAACAGTGATATCGAAGAGCATGTGAAAGAGCACAGCCAAGACCTGACCACCCAAGAGCTTATGGAGCTGCATTGTGTTTCGCAAGAAGTTTTGGAGGAAAGTTTGTCAGAGGGAGAGAAGGAGGTAACAGAAAAGCAACAATCTTCTAGCGAAATAAGAGAAATGCTGAAAACATGGGAAACTGTTGCATCTTACATTGAGAAGACTCACCCTAATAAGGAAGTGGCCATGCGCGTTGCAAATTTATTTAATATTAATGCTGTGTAGCATTTTCGCCAAATTTTGAAGCGTCGGCAAAAACAAATGTCTCTGAACATCTTTCTAGTTAAAAAAAAAAAAAAAAAAAGTTAGTTATGTATCATAATTATTTCGACTGTTTTTTCTGCAAATCGAATTCGCATTCCAAGTGGGTTCGTTCCGTGTTTGAAGGAAAGGTGAAGATGATTCACGCTTCTTAACAATATGTATATCATTTTCTTTGAATAAACGTTATACATAGCATTTTGTGAGTATTTTTTTTCGACATGAAACCCATTATCGTATGTTACATTAATTTATATGAGAAAAATTGTTTCGCATAACGAGTGTTTCGCTTAACGAGTATGATTCTGGAACGAATTATGCTCGTTAAGCGAAGTTCCACTGTAGTCATGTGTCTCTCCGCCGTCATAACGTTATATGTTAGAATCTTGGCGTAGAATGTAGTCATGTATCTCTCCGCCGTCAAAACGTTATATGTTATAATCTTAGCGTAGAGTGTAATCATGTATCTCTTCGCCGTCATAACATTATATGTTAGAATCTTGGCGTAGAGTGTAGTCATGTATCTCTTCGCCGTCATAACATTATATGTTAGAATCTTGGCGTAGAGTGTTGTCATGTATCTCTTCGCCGTCATAACGTTATATGTTAGAATCTTGGCGTAGAGTGTAGTCATGTATCTCTTCGCCGTCATAACGTTATATGTTAGAATCTTGGCGTAGAATGTAGTCATGTATCTCTACGCCGTCATAACATTATATGTTAGAATCTTGGCGTAGAATGTAGTCATGTGTCTCTTCGCCGTCATAACATTATATGTTAAAAATCTTGGCGTAGAGTGTAGTCATGTATCTCTTCGCCGTCATAACATTATATGTTAGAATCTTGGCGTAGAGTGTAGTCATGTATCTCTACGCCGTCATAACATTATATGTTAGAATCTTGGCGTAGAGTGTTGTCATGTATCTCTACGCCGTCATAACATTATATGTTAGAATCTTGGCGTAGAGAGTAGTCATGTATCTCTTCGCCGTCATAACGTTATATGTTAGAATCTTGGCGTAGAATGTTGTCATGTATCTCTTCGCCGTCAAAACGTTATATGTTAGAATCTTGGCGTAGAGTGTAGTCATGTATCTCTACGCCGTCATAACATTATATGTTAGAATCTTGGCGTAGAGTGTAGTCATGTATCTCTTCGCCGTCATAACGTTATATGTTAGAATCTTGGCGTAGAGTGTAGTCATGTATCTCTTCGCCGTCATAACGTTATATGTTAGAATCTTGGCGTAGAGTGTAGTCATGTGTCTCTCCACTGTCACAAAATTATCTACTAGAATCTTGTTGGTTAAGGCAGTCAATGGTCTCTCCGATGTTTTAAAGGTATATACTAGAATCTTAAGGGTGAACGCAGTAAAGTGTATCTCCACCTTCATACTGTTATCTGCTAGAATCGTGTGAGCGAAGGCAGTCATGTCTCTCCACCGTCATAAAGTTAGCTAGTAGAATCTTGAGGTTAAGGATAGTCAGATATTTCACCGCCAGCATACAGATTTCTACTAGAATCTTGAGGGTGAAGGTAGTCAGGGATCTCACCGCCGTCATAAAGATATCTACTAGAATCTTGAGGGCATGGATAGTCAGGTAGTAATGTATCTCTTAACACTTTAAACCCTATTGCAGTATCTGCCAGAAGACCGTTTCTTATAGTCTACGCAGTGTGTTGTTGGTCATCTTGTCCCTTCACGGCCTTCTGTTCTGTCAATAATTGCTGATATAGATTACGCCATGTCAAACTGTCCAACGTAATCTCTCTTGTTCTCACCCTGCCTCATCATCATCATTAGTTCTCGTTAAGCCTAGTTGCACATGAGGCTTCAGAGAGGACTTTCCATGCTTTCCTGTCCTGTGCAATCTTCAATGCAGTTTTCCATGCCTCAGCCCCTTCAATATTCTGGTTGTCACGACTTACCTCAGGTTAACTCTCGTCATTAATGATATTCACTTGTTATTTTGTGTAGTTTCAAAAAAAAAAAAAAAAAAAAAAAATACATGAATAAGATGCCACTCTCTATGAATAGCAACATCACTGACCTATTTGATGAAATGACTGGCACCTATTCTTGGAGCACCAGGACTCAACTGTTGACGCACGGCTTTGTTACTAAAGTGGAGCAGTGGTATTCTGGTACTCGGTGACCTTAGTGTTACCGACTTGAATGCACTTACTCAGGGCGTCTGGGTGCTAGGATACAATACATTGCGACCAAGCGTGACCTGTCAGCCTGTGGATTGTGAAAGATGAATTAACACGATTCTATTAGAAGCGATGTACAATCCTACAGTCATATAATTTATTTGCATGCATCTGGCCGACTTTTTCAGCCTTTCATCTCCCATTACAGATTATCTAAACAAGCAGCTCACACACACACACACAAAAATCTGTTTAGACTAGTTATAGCTTGGCTGGATTTCTACAAGAGGACCTAGCCAGTCTCATACCAGACATCAATAGTATCATCCTACGACATGAATGGTCAGTTACAGTGTCCCTATCTTGGCTTCCTTCAGGGGCGCGAGTAGAACATGGTGGCTTCTTGATTTTCGCCAGTGATTGTAGGGCCGGCGAGTGTACTTGTTGTAAGGATGAGAACACTGAGCACAACGGAAATCACAACAGAGAATTTAGGAACGAATGCTGAAAGAAGAAACAAGGTTATATCAAATATTATGAGCAAGGATATGAACATAAAGAATTATAATAGTAGGGGATCCGACAAGGAGAGACGTGCTACGAAAACAAACGATCCTTTAGAATCTTATGTGTGAACATGACAACCTGGGCTTTCTCTTGACAATTATTGGCTTTCTGGGATTCTTCACGAGTGATCCTCAACCACATGGTGTCACTTTGTGTCACTAGGTGTTTGTGGCTCGTGTGATGTCCTGGTGGGGTACAACTTACCTACCTACCCGCCTACCAACCTACCTACCTACCTACCTAGGTTTATCGTGTACGGCATTTTGTTTATTTTATGTTAATTTCTCTAAGGCCATTGACCTTGACGCATTGAAATAAGGACAAGTAAATTTACTTTCAGGTACCGTTTGGGGCGAGTGAAGACAATAGAACACTATATGACTCACAGGACTGTCTATAGTTGACATAAACAGACATGGAAGGGGAAACAGAGATAGCAATGTCACGCAAAAAAAAAAAAAACCTGAGCCGTTAATATCACTTGATAAGCGTGCCAGACAATGCCGACTGTAAACAGAACGGGAGAGCAAGCTAAAAAACTGTCCTGTTATCGATGAAAAGTATACTTGTGACACCAGATAACTGCAGAGAAGTATCAGCTGCACCGATGTGGCTTGTCTATGGAGTAAGGATACGGCTGCGCTGGTTGAATGAATGAATGAATTTCTACCCCACCAGGACATCACACAAGCGATAAACACCCGATGACACAAAGTGCCACCATATGGGTGAGGATCACCGTGGAGAGTTCTCAGAAACCGCGTTCAGACAATTGGCCATATTTATGGCCTGCCTATATTGCGGCCCCTGGCAAAAGCCAGAGTGGGGCTTCAAATAACAAAATTTACGTCCTAAAAAGGACGTAAGGATTTGAAGCTAAAATGATATAACTGCGCTGGTTCTTCTACTGCTACAGACACAGCAGGTCAAGGCTACAGACTCTTGGGTGACACAATTCCAGCAGACGACAACATAAACCAGCTTATGAAAGGGAGACAAACAACTGGACTAGAACAAGCGAGAAAGTAAGTCAAAGTAAAGGACCTTTTCCCCGCCTTCAGACCTAAATTTTATAGACCAATAGTCACAAGATGGCTGATGTGGACAATATAACCAGCTTCTCATTGGAACAATTAGCAGATGTACTTTGGAGTGACTGCTGCATCGGAGGACTGAGCAAGCATGGGAATGCACTATGTGCAGTGACGTCGATTGTGATAACATAACATAACACGAGAGCTCAGTCAATCGATCAGCAGCAGTGTCCACATTCAAGGTCGATTGTCAGTGATTTAGTCCTCTTCTTCAAACTTGTTTACTTTATCAGAGTGCCGTTCGGTCATGTCTTGACCTTATCTGTCCACTTGTATCACTGTCTACATTGTGCTTCTTTCTTTAATTGTGCGATTCAGTGTTTTTGTGTTATGTTATCACAATCGACGTTACTGCACATTGGGCATTCGCACACGTTTTGATAGTCCTCCGACCCAGCGGTCACTCCTAGGTACCTCTACCGACTGTTCCCATGAGAAGCTGCCTATAACGTCTCCTATCTCTACCTTAAAGACATCACAAACAAGCTTCAGTTTTTTTAAAACGAAATATCCATCTCCGAGAACTCATTCAAATTTCTTATTGTTTCATGTCCAGGTTTCTGAACCACGTCATGGCGTTGAATATTTACAGCATTTGACAATATTGATTTGTGAAATGTTCATCTCTGTAGGTTTTTGTTGTTGAAACATATTCTGGCCAAGCTTTTTAAGGATAAATATTTCTCCGTCTGCCAGAGACAAACGGGTTACTGGTTCTAGTATCTCTCTGTAGGGAGAAACGGGTTGCTGGTTCTAGTATCTCTCAGTAGGGAGAAACAGGTTACTGGTTCTAGTATCTCTCTGTAGGGAGAAACGGGTTACTGGTTCTAGTATCTCTCAGTAGGGAGAAACAGGTTACTGGTTCTAGTATCTCTCTGTAGGGAGAAACGGGTTACTGGTTCTAGTATCTCTCTGTAGGGAGAAACAAATTACTGGTTCTAGTATCTCTCTGTAGGGAGAAACAGGTTACTGGTTCTAGTATCTCTCTGTAGGGAGAAACAGGTTAGTGGTTCTATTATCTCTCTGTAGGGAGAAACGGGTTACTGGTTCTAGTATCTCTCTGTAGGGAGAAACAGGTTACTGGTTCTAGTATCTCTCAGTAGGGAGAAACAGGTTACTGGTTCTAGTATCTCTCTGTAGGGAGAAACGGGTTAGTGGTTCTAGTATCTCTCTGTAGGGAGAAACAGGTTACTGGTTCTAGTATCTCTCTGTAGGGAGAAACGGGTTATTGGTTCTAGTATCTCTCTGTGGGGAGAAACAGGTTACTGGTTCTAGTATCTCTCTGTAGGGAGAAACGGGTTATTGGTTCTAGTATCTCTCTGTAGGGAGAAACAGGTTACTGGTTCTAGTATCTCTCTGTAGGGAGAAACAGGTTACTGGTTCTAGTATCTCTCAGTAGGGAGAAACAGGTTACTGGTTCTAGTATCTCTCTGTAGGGAGAAACGGGTTAGTGGTTCTAGTATCTCTCTGTAGGGAGAAACAGGTTACTGGTTCTAGTATCTCTCTCTAGCGAGAAACGGGTTACTGGTTCTAGTATCTCTCTGTAGGGAGAAACGGGTTGCTGGTTCTAGTATCTCTCAGTAGGGAGAAACGGGTTGCTGGTTCTAGTATCTCTCTGTAGGGAGAAACGGGTTACTGGTTCTAGTATCTCTCTGTAGGGAGAAACGGGTTACTGGTTCTAGTATCTCTCTGTAGGGAGAAACGGGTTACTGGTTCTAGTATCTCTCTGTAGGGAGAAACGGGTTAGTGGTTCTAGTATCTCTCTGTAGGGAGAAACGGGTTACTGGTTCTAGTATCTCTCTGTAGGGAGAAACGGGTTACTGGTTCTAGTATCTCTCTGTAGGGAGAAACGGGTTAGTGGTTCTAGTATCTCTCTGTAGGGAGAAACAGGTTACTGGTTCTAGTATCTCTCTGTAGGGAGAAACGGGTTACTGGTTCTAGTATCTCTCTGTAGGGAGAAACAGGTTACTGGTTCTAGTATCTCTCTGTAGGGAGAAACAGGTTACTGGTTCTAGTATCTCTCTGTAGGGAGAAACGGGTTACTGGTTCTAGTATCTCTCTGTAGGGAGAAACGGGGTGCTGGTTCTAGTATCTCTCTGTAGGGAGAAACAGGTTACTGGTTCTAGTATCTCTCTGTAGGGAGAAACAGGTTACTGGTTCTAGTATCTCTCTGTAGGGAGAAACGGGTTACTGGTTCTAGTATCTCTCTGTAGGGAGAAACAGGTTACTGGTTCTAGTATCTCTCTGTAGGGAGAAACGGGTTACTGGTTCTAGTATCTCTGTAGGGAGAAACGGGTTACTGGTTCTAGTATCTCTCTGTAGGAAGAAACGGGGTGCTGGTTCTAGTATCTCTCTGTAGGGAGAAACGGGTTACTGGTTCTAGTATCTCTCTGTAATGAGAAACGGGTTAGTGGTTCTAGTATCTCTCTGTAGGGAAAAACGGGTTACTGGTTCTAGTATCTCTCTGTAGGGAGAAACGGGTTACTGGTTCTAGTATCTCTCTGTAGGGAGAAACGGGTTACTGGTTCTAGTATCTCTCTGTAGGGAGAAACAGGTTACTGGTTCTAGTATCTCTATGTAGGGAGAAACGGGTTTCTGGTTCTAGTATCTCTCTGTAGGGAGAAACGGGTTACTGGTTCTAGTATCTCTCTGTAGGGAGAAACAGGTTACTGGTTCTAGTATCTCTCTGTAGGGAGAAACGGGTTACTGGTTCTAGTATCTCTCTGTAGGGAGAAACAGGTTACTGGTTCTAGTATCTCTCTGTAGGGAGAAACAGGTTACTGGTTCTAGTATCTCTCTGTAGGGAGAAACGGGTTAGTGGTTCTAGTATCTCTCTGTAGGGAGAAACGGGTTAGTGGTTCTAGTATCTCTCTGTAGGGAGAAACGGGTTACTGGTTCTAGTATCTCTCTGTAGGGAGAAACGTGTTATTGGTTCTAGTATCTCTCTGTAGGGAGAAACGGGTTAGTGGTTCTAGTATCTCTCTGTAGGGAGAAACAGGTTATTGGTTCTAGTATCTCTCTGTAGGGAGAAACGGGTTAGTGGTTCTAGTATCTCTCTGTAGGGAGAAACGGGTTAGTGGTTCTAGTATCTCTCTCTAGGGAGAAACGGGTTACTGGTTCTAGTATCTCTCTGTAGGGAGAAACGGGTTATTGGTTCTAGTATCTCTCTGAAGAGAGAAAGGGGTTTTAATTTCTGTCTGTTTACGGTGTCATCCATTGTTGCACGGAGAATAGCCCTCCTCTGTGAGATGAGTGAGTTTGTCTTTAACACTGACCACAGAAACAATCCTAGCTGGCTGTTTGTCCCGTAAACAGTTGGTCACAGTGAAGTACAAAACCACTGTACGAGACCTACAGACCTGATTAAAATCTGAGGAGAGTAATTTGGGAAAAGTGAACCAGAGCGCCCCAGAAAAGATCGCCAGTACAACCCCCTCCCCATTTTTACTATAAACCCAAAAAAAAAAAAAAAAATTAAAAACAAGAAATTGCACCACTCGACATGAATCTCTAGCCCACATGAGAGCACCAACCCCCCTTACCCCACCTCCCTCTCCGCCCGATAGATGGTTGTCTATCTGTTACCTGTCAGGTAATCTGTGTCAAGTCTGTTGGTCGTCATCACAAATTATTTTGTCTAACCAGTTTCTGGTTACACAGGAGAAGGTTCACTTGCACTGACTTGTACGAGGCAGAAGAGAAGCTGATCTGCTGTGACGACTATGACTCTCTTAACTCCCCGTATTACAGCCACTGTTACATTAGCAATGACCGTCATATTTATGACTATAACTCCCTTAGTTAAAGCTATTGTTACAGATACCTAATCATTCATAGTTTTCCATTTAACATTGCTCTCAGCGATAATTCTAATTGTAGTTATAATAAACTCAGTTAAAGTTCACATTTATTACCTTTCTCCTAGCAAAAACTTCAAATATGTTTAATACTAAACTAAATCATAACTTTAACTACTGTCAAGCTAAAGTAAACAATAGCTTCCTCATTACACCACATGTAACCACAAATGCAGCCCTCTTGTGATTTTATAGGTGGCTGGGACTCAAGCTTTGTTAAGGTGCGCAATAATAATAATTTGTTGAAAGGCAAATGAATATAAAAATTTATTTGATATCATCGTAAATATATAAACAAATACTTATCTAGAGACCTTATGTTCATGCCTGAGAGGCCACTTAGCCCCTCTTGCCAGTTGTCTAAGGGGTGGGCGGAATCAGCGCTCCTCCCTCAACCCAAGAATTCGTTAGAAACGGGAGTGGGACTCGGTCCTCGTAAACTGTTATTTGTGGGATGTGAGCTGGGGTGGGGGGTGGTGGTGGTGGTGGTGGTACAGGGCCGCCTTAACGCATGGGCTTGCCGGGCACCGCCTGGGCGCCCCCACAAGTCAAAGGCCTTCATGCAGAAATTAATTCTATTTAATATAAAACCGACATTATATTTCACATTCTTGTTATCTACTATACATGTGTGTATATATACCATCGTTGAGAGGAGGAATACTGGCATCAAGTGTTGACAGGTGTGGTTTCTGTCATTGACTTCTTGCCTCCAAATGTTTGCTATTTCGTGGAGATATCCGATTATTGGATCAGCACAAAACGGCCACTATTGAGTTCTACTGGAGCTGTTGGGTGAATTTGGCCCCTTCTTAGGAGAACATCTGAACATGTATGGAGATTTCCCCACAAACGTATACATGCATACACAAGATGTGAACTTTCGAAGAATGAGAAATCTATTATGCCATAGTGAAGAAAAGTCCATTCAAGTTTGTGAGAGACGGGAGAGTCGTGAGAGGACCAGGGAATAGAAGTGACAACATTCTGGTCAAAGTAAAGAGAACAACTGAAAGAACTGCTCCAACAAGGCAACACCGGCAACCATACAAGAGACCAAAGAAGAGAGAATAAGTGAGGATTGAGACGTACATGCTGAGAGAGCCAGAGATTAAGACCAGATATCAAGAGCATATAGCGAAAGCAACAGGAGCACACAAACAAAACATCAGATGATATTGAAACCCTCTGGTGCTAGGTCAAGAACATCCTCACAAAGGTTGCAGTAGATGTCTGTCGTGAAGTCAGAAGCGGAAGGAATGGACATAGGACAGGTGGACGGGTGAAGTTAAACTGAAAATATGAGGGGGAAAAAGCATGGCAGATAGGAACACACCTGAAGAAACTTTTCATTCAAAAATGAATAGTTACAATTAAATAAAATAAACGTCAGAAATTTGTTTGTAAACTTGAAAGTGTTCTCCTAGGCCTTACAAACTTGAATGGATAGGTGGCCTGGTGAGGACATGTATGCAGAATGGGAGACAATAGACCTCCACGGCAAGCATGGATGGCCAAGAACCAGGGAAGCAGACCACGAGGCCGACCCTTGGTTTGTTGACAAGACAACATCCGACATCCTCTGACTGACAAAGGACTGGAATGAACCAAAGCCAGAAAAACTGGCGATCTCTCTGACAAACCCCATCACCCCCGGGTAGAAGAGCAGAGACTTAAAATAAGTATGTAAACCATATGTCAAATGCATCTAAGGGCTTGGAAAAGGGTCCGACTGACTGACTGATTTTCTACCCCACCAGGACATCACACAAGCGATAAACACCTGATGACACAAAGTGCCACCATGTGGATGAGAATCACCGTGGAGAGGTCCCAGAAACCGCGTTCAGACAATTGGCCATAATTATGGCCTGCCTATATTGCGGCCCCTGGCAAAAGCCAGGGTGGGGCCTTAAATAACGGAAAAGGGTCCTTTACTTTCCAGAACGAATTCAGTTAGAGAACCGAGGTTCCACAGTGTACACGGTCTGACAATAAAGTAATGAGACTAATTCCATAAAAATTAAAATAAACAACAGTTGAAGATATAGTCTGTATTTTATTCAAATTAGGCTTCTTGTGCATTGATACAGCGAGTGGCACGATCTAACAAACGCTGGAACAACCACCTTAGTCCTTTTATCGTTATTGTCCCTAAAGACAATGTTACGACCCTTTCAATGCCAATAATATTGTCAAAGAAGCATCCTTTCAATGACAATTTAATTTTAGGAATAGAAATATTAACAGGGAGACAAATCTGGGGAATAGGGTGGATGGTTGAGAACATGCATCTGTTTTTGAGTCAAACTTTCCTGTACAACTGCCGCCCTTTGAGCTGGTGCATTGTCATGAAGAAGGAAAAGACTGTAAGATGTTGAAAACAAACTGACAAGCAACATTTTTCTTGCCCAAGGCTTGCACTAAAATTTTACGAATAGTCTCTGTATTAACACCAAATTCACAGTCGAACAACGATCTTCTTGTATCCGTTCTCGGAATTTTGCAATGAGTTCCTCATTACGAATAGAAATTGGGCGTTAAGGTCTAGTTGTATTAATAATCATTTCCACACAACTTTTGAATCGTAAATACCACCTGAAAATCTATGCACGAGAAAACAATTATCTCCATAAATTTGTCGCATCAATCAATTTTTCTGAGTTTTAAACATAATTTAATGTTAGCTTTTTACTCCATTCTGATTACACAACAATGCATTTCTGACTTGGTTAACAAAAAGGCGGTTTGTTTGTTGTCTGCTTATCAGGCGATGATGAAAAGTTGCCAGATCATAGACGAAGGTTGCCTCTTTGGATTCCATGCATTGATTCATAAATGACATTTTTTGTCTTGGCCATAATAAAATAAGTCTCATTACTTAATTATCGGACCTTGTATACACATCTTTCTATTCGAATGCATTATGCTTTCTTGTCATTTTTATGTTGCAATAATTTAATTCTCGTTATCAGCTGGGCTGCAATGGTGCTTATTTTTGACACCATAAAAGCAGTCTAAAGCTTTCCGCTCCGACAGTACCAGAAACGGGACATCACTTGATAACTAAACGATTGAACAATAGCTAATCTGTTTCATGTATCGTTTGGGGTTCGCAATTATTACTGCTAGCAAACAGCAATCTAATGTAAATATTCAATATCTCTCTGGTCTGTATTTTCCCTGTTTGTCAGGCCTATAGTAATCGGTCATTCTTGTTTGTTCTCACACTGTGCTCATGCGGTATTCTTTATCTGCAATTGTTATGATTTTTGCCTTTGTTTGGCTGCCTTCCATAATTGTGTACTGTTATTTCAGTTTTTTATAGCATGGACACTTTGGAAAATCAAAATAGCTTACAGAGGCGCCGTGGTGCCATAGCAGTTAGACCCTACACCTGTTAGCCCGAAGGACATGAGTTCATATCTGCATCTAGTCGGATTTTTAAATAATCATTGCTCCCTGTCAACCCGCTTAAAATAGGTCCCAGGTAAATTTATGGGAAATAAAGTTAGCCGCAGTGATGCCCATACAAAGAAGATGGCGCTATAGTAGACACTAAAGTTTGGCCATGGTAGACACATCCTCAGAAGAAACTAAAAATTATAAATAAAGGGACTGAGGAAACCAGGACGCTAAAAATAAACCGTAAAACGAACGTTGGTGAGAGTGGCCAAAGGCACTGCACTGATTTCCCTACATGATATTGAACTAACTGCACAAGAGAGAATGGAATTGAAGACTAGACTGAGAGCCCTATTTGACATATAATGGCACAGTAGAAGGATGAATGGGTTAATCTAGGGCCTATAGGACTAAACAAATATGCAGTTAGCATCATATGCACTGTGTTTAACTGGCGCGACAATTATTCATGACTTTAATGGACATTGCCCACGCCAGTAGTAAGACAATAATGATGATGCTGATTTTGGGTTTTGAACTTGGGTTAAGCTGGTTTTTGACGGTCACATATTTCCTAGTTCTATGAAAGTTTATCTCGCAATATGTCTTTCTGTGATTTTTTTTGCTGGTCGCCTCATTCCGCCTTCTCCCACCTTTGTGTTTATCCGTTTGCTAGCCTATTGTTTATGTAGCCTGCATCAGCAAAAATAGAAAAGTTTATCCGGTTGCTAGCCTAGTGTTTATGTGGCCTGCATCAGCAACAATAGTAAAGTTTATCCGGATGCTAGCCAAGTGCTCGTGTTGCCTGCATCAGCAACCACAGTAATGTAAAGTTTATCCAGTTATTAGCCCAGTGCTTATGTTGTCCGTATCAGAAAATAAAGTAAAGTTTATCTAGTTACTGACTTAGTGTTGATAATGTTTGCGTCTGCAAATAAAGTAAAGGGTATCCAGTTGTTGGTCGAGTATTGATGTTGTTTGCATCAGCAAATGAAGTAAAGTTTATCCAGGTGCTGGTCTAGTTTCTATTTTGTCTGCCGTTTGATCCCATGGTGTTTTCTAGAGCAGTCGGCGCTCGGTGCTTGATGTGGTCAATATTCAGGACTTTTCCGAAGATTTCCTGGTTCGCAGTGTCAAGTGGGTCCACCTGGTAGCCTAGGTCATTCAAAAGACCCGAACGATTTGGATCTGAAACTCAGACCTTTGCGCCAGCAAGCTAGCGTCTATCAACTGCATCACAGCGGCTGCTGTATTGGTAAGTCTCAGCTCTTCAGTATGCAGTCCCGGTTGTGTGGACAGAAGTATCAGTTACGGGTGTTCGACGATCCTATTCTTCTGTTGGGTGCAGAGATAAGGGAACTTTAGAGAGGTGCACTCATAGCAATTACATACTAGGGGGGGGGGGGGGGGTGGCCTAGAGGGTTATCTGTGTTTGAGTTCCTGGTGGTGACGATGATGATAATGATGATGACAATGAGGATGAGGTGTAGGAAGACAAATATATGTAACCAACATACCTTTTTTACATGTTTGAGAAAGATGCCGTGGGAAGGGAGAGGGGGTTGTTCCTTAAACCCTTACAAAATTGGGATGGCGAGAGCTATCTGGGAGTAAGTGCAGTGTTCAGCGCGCCTAATTGCCATGATCCGTCAGCTCTTTCGTTTTATTTTTCTTTCAGAAGCCCGAATTTCGTTAGCGCGCCACATTAAGTCTTGCAGTTTATAGTAGAAGTAGACACTTTGCCATTGGGCTATACACGTGTCAAATGTCAGTCGCTACAAATATATAGACTCTCATGTGTGTTTATCATGTCGTTGCTACAAATGTGTAGACTCTCATGTGTGTTTATCATGTCGTTGCTACAAATGTGTAGATTCTCATGTGTGTTTATCATGTCGTTGCTACAAATGTGTAGACTCTCATGTGTGTTTATCATGTCGTTGCTACAAATGTGTAGACTCGAGTGTGTGTTTATCATGTCGTTGCTACAAATGTGTAGGCTCTCATGTGTGTTTATCATGTCGCTGCTACAAATGTGTAGACTCTCGTGTGTGTTTATCATGTCGTTGCTACATATGTGTAGACTCTCATGTGTGTTTATCATGTCTCTGCTACAAATGTGTAGACTCTCGTGTGTGTTTATCATGTCGTTGCTACAACTGTGCCTCGTGTGTGTTTATCATGTCGTTGCTACAAATATATAGACTCTCATGTGTGTTTATCATGTCGCTGCTACAAATGTGTAGACTCTCCTGTGTGTTTATCATGTCGTTGCTACAAATGTGTAGACTCTCGTGTGTGTTTATCATGTCGTTGATACAAATCTGTAGACTCGCATGTGTGTTTATCATGTCGTTGCTACAAATGTGTAGACTCTCGTATGTGTTTATCATGTCGTTGCTACAAATGTGTAGACTCTCATGTGTGTTTATCATGTCGCTGCTACAAATGTGTAGACTCTCATGTGTGTTTATCATGTCTTTGCTACAACTGTGCCTCGTGTGTGTTTATCATGTCGTTGATACAAATGTGTAGACTCTCATGTGTGTTTATCATGTCGTTGCTACAAATGTGCCTCGTGTGTGTTTATCATGTCGTTGATACAAATGTGTAGACTCTCATGTGTGTTTATCATGTCGTTGCTACATATGTGTAGACTCTCATGTGTGTTTATCATGTCGTTGCTACAAATGTGTAGACTCTCATGTGTGTTTATCATGTCGTTGATACAAATGTGTAGACTCTCATGTGTGTTTATCATGTCGTTGCTACAAATGTGTAGACTCTCGTGTGCGTTTGTCATGTCGTTGCTACATATGTGTAGACTCTCATGTGTGTTTATCATGTCGTTGCTACAACTGTGCCTCGTGTGTGTTTATCATGTCGTTGCTACAACTGTGCCTTGTGTGTCATAGGTCTCAATGCTGTAACCTGAGGGATCAAGGAAGACTGTTTTGGTTCATCTTTCTCACCTTGCCTCTAGGACTTTGTGATGAAGTATATTTAAAAAAAAATCGTGTTTTTCTTTCCGCTTTCAGACTGTTACCAACACATCTGACGCAACCGCGACTCGACCAGAGTTTAAGTTATGATCCAATGTATTAGTCGGCTTAATCTCCTGCTGTTCAAAGGAAAAAAGCTCCTATTATTATTATTATTCTCTGATCACAGCCAGAAAAAAAAAAACCTGCCCTTGACCTTGATTTCGTTATTTGAAATCCTACTCTTGCCAGGGGCCGCAATAAAGCCCGGTCATAAATGTGGTCTAATGGCTGACCGAGGTTTCTGGGACCTCTCCACGGTGTTCCTCATTCGCATGGTGGCACTTTGTGTCATCGGGTGTTTGTCGCTTGTGTCATGTCCTAGTGGGATAAAAGAAGACAGAGACATAACACAAACATTATAGTCATCTCCTTGTTAGATGCACTGGCTTTTGCCAGGGGCTGCAATATAGCCTGGTCATAAATATGGTCTAATGGGTGAACGCGGTTTCTGGGACCTCTCCACGGGTGATCCTCATCCACATGGTGGCACTTTGTGTCACCTGGTGTTTATTCCTTGTGTGATGTCCTAGTGGGGTACAACATACATACATACATACATACATACATACATACATACATACATACATACATACATACATACATACATACATACATAGACAGACAGACAGACAGACAGACAGACAGACAGACAGACAGACAGACAGACAGACAGACAGACAGACAGACAGACAGACAGACAGACAGACAGACAGACCAGACAGACAGACCAGACAGACAGGACAGACAGACAGACAGACAGACAGACAGACAGACAGACAGACAGACAGACAGACAGACAGACAGACAGACAGACAGACAGACAGACAGACAGACAGACAGACAGACAGACAGACAGACAGACAGACAGACAGACAGACAGACAGACAGACAGACAGACAGACAGACAGACAGACAGACAGACAGACAGACAGACATACATACATACATACATACATACATACATACATACATACATACATACATACATACATACATACATACATACATACATACATACATACATACATACATACATACATACATACATACATACATACATTCATAAACACTACAACAATTTCCCTTCCATCTTATGGGGTGTATCTACAAATGGGACCCCTGAAATGACAGGAATTCTAACTCAAACAGTTTAATATTAGATAATGAGATTTAAAGAAATATCTTAACTTTCAATATATCTTAAACAAACATAAACACATCTTTTAAGCTAAAAGGCCGCCATCTTGGGGGAAATAGGAGCCCTACCCGCAACAATCGAATACTCCGCAGTTTCGTTGACAGAAGACTTGAAAAAAAAAGGTTTCCCTAAAATCAAAGAGTCCTTTCCCCTGAGTACCCCCACAAGTGGAAAATGACAGAGGGTTAAAACTAAAAGGATCGAACCTCTTATGAACTTTGTAAAGGAGCTTTTTAATAAATGTTCTTAAATAGCTAAGACAAACAAAGTTAACAACAGGTCGCAATCTTTGGACTTACTTGGAGGTGACGCTCTAAGTGCCATCTTTTGGATGGGGGTGGGGGTCACAACCTAACCCTTGACCTTGTAGAAGGACCCATCAACCTGCAGGGAACCTTCAGGACTCTCTGCACGATCCTGCATATAGCCTAATCCTCGCTGACACGCTACTCATGATTTCCATGTCAGTCCAACTGGTACAGATTTCAGATATCCCGCTAAACATTTTAAAGTTGTTAAAATTGGGGGGTCGTACGGCAACAAGGGCCACCTAGATTTACCCTGCTGTCTCAACGGGGCTAGAGAAGTGTATATCCAACAAACATTTGATGATGTTGTAACAGTAGAAAAGAGCAACATTTCATTCAACTTGATGCACTCTGCTATCCTAGTTTTGGTGCTACGTGGTGCATTTGTTTGGTGCATTTGTTTTTCCTGACTCGCCTGTCGTGTTCACCGACCTAGGGAAATGTGTTTTGACTGATATTACTGTGTATACAGTTTTTGTCAGTGCTAATGACGTGTAACATTCAGTCAGATTGTTAATCGTTCCCTTATACTGATTTTGTTTTCAAAGTCGTGTTTGTGGTTCTTGTGTATGTGAGTGCACGCACACGCGAGCGTGTGTGTGTATGTATGTGTGTGCCTGTATGTGTGTGTGTGCGTGTGCGTGTGTGAGTGCGCGAGCGTGTGTGTGTATGTATGTATGTATGTGTGTGTGTATGTGCCTGTATATGTGTGTGTGCGCGCGCGTGTGTGTATGTGTGCATGTATGTGTGTGTGTGTGCGTGCGTGCGTGTATGAGTATATTTTGTTGCTCATCATTTAGAGGTATGTTTCCTATGAGTGCTTTTATGATCCACCACTCTTTGATGAGGTTGATGAGGTAAATATAAAGTTAAAATGAACTGGCGATTGATTTCTGGCGACGGGATTGTTCCGTTGTAACTTTGGAACCTCAATGTTTTGTTTCGTGACCTTTGACCACATGACCTTAAGAAGGCGACTGGTCTACACAAACACGGGTCCAGCACTATGTGCATGCACTATGCTCAATAGCTAGAAAATAATCCATTTTTTTGGTGTAAAATAAAACCATCTCACAGTAGGTTGTTTGGTGCTGGGATGGCGAAGTAAAACCTCTATAGTAAGAAGAACATGCTCTTTCTATTCTTTCTCTTCTGTTCTGAGTCCCCCAGTAGAGCATAGCCGTCAGTCAAGTCGTGCACTGTCTTTTTTGCTTTATTTTCCCCTACAGCTCTTATATTCCCACCACCGTTGTTACCTGAGTTCTTTTCTGCAAGTGATATTCGGTCTGCTCGTAAACAGGTTCTGGTTGGGGAAAAATAACTTGGCTGAGGCTGTCACGGGCACACACGTCAGATCTGAAAATAAAAGCCAACTTTGGGCTGGTTTCTGGCTCAGTATTTTTTCTCTCTTATTTATCGAGGAGGTTCTGAAGGTCGTTTTCACAACCGCTACTACGGTCTGTTGACATACGGGTCCCTGTGGTGTTTGTTGACACGTGGCCATGCTACCTGCCTCGCCGGCTTCTTGTCAGGACGTTTTTTTCAAAGCTGGTTTGAGTTAATTCGAGGTTAACATCGAAGGATAGGTCATGCAAGGATTGACATATAGATTCGCACACACGCACACACACGGGCACACGCACACTGCCACACTGTCATAGACAGGCAGACAGTTTACTTGACCCGCGGACTCATATACACAGGGCTAGACAGTCAGACAGAAATTCGACACACAGACATTTACACTTGGTTAGGTAGACAGACACAATTTAAGACACACACTCATACAGACATATAAGAGGGTACAACCTGCAGCTGCCAGACAGGTTCCGCGAAAGGCAGATACCCCCCCCCCCCCCCCCCAAGTATCCAGCAACCATGAGTTGTAACCCTTTGGCTTGGTACTATGGATATCGCAACCCTTCAGCCTTGATTCCATGATAGGTACCGTTAATCTGGGAGAAAATGTGGCTTTTCTGCCTACCCCCGGGACTGAACCCGGACCCCAAGGAGTTCGTCACCCAGGTTTAACCAACTAGGCCAGAGAGCCGGGCAAAGGCAGATACAGTTTAATACTAAACCACTTACGGTGCGGTTGCTCATCATCATCAAAAACCACTTCTGCTGTTAAGCCACATGGGGAGGAATAATTTGCGATCCAGTGCACGCTGACTGCTACTGTCGACTGTCATGCCATAAGGGCGTTGAGTAATGTTGTCGATCCATATTTTCGCGGCCGTCCTCTTGCTCTTGTAGCTGATCTTCTGAGATGTAATGCTTGTGAGGGCATTTGATCTTGCTGCATTTTAAATAGATAGATAAACCACTTGATCTGCTGGTATTAACTAGAGTAGAAACTTCTTACACTAGATCGAATTACTACAAGATCTGGAAGTGAAAGAGACAGTCACAACACAGACTGGATCTGTCACTTTAAGCTTGTGGAGCTTTTGAGGAAGAGACTAGAGACTTGTGGACCTGTCCGGGGTGCTACGGTAATAGCAGTCCTCGCTAAACAGGCCCATAGACACCAGAGTAGACAGACGTATGGCACACTGAGTCAAAAACACTCAGGTGGTTATAGACGAACACAGCGACCAACATTTGTGTATGCTACATGGTGAGTCTCTGATCTTTTCCTCTGTTGGACTTTTAGTTCACTGCTCGAAAGCCACAAGAGGTGAAGTCACTTGAGAAACGTCGGATCTCTTTATTTTCCTCTCTCTCACTCTCTTATATATATTCCCGGCCCCTTCCTTCCCTAAAGATATCAATGTCCAACACAGTGTTATCTCAATATTTTAACTGTAACCTTTAACCCCAACGAACCATGGCACCCCTCAGGATCACTGCCTGCCCGGTGTTTCACTTCTGCTACGACATGGGATGTTTTTGTTTAACCAACGGATCAACATCAAGGCCCACAGATGTAACCCATATGTTCTCCGTTCTACTTCTAACTCAAGCCTAAGTCTGAAGTTTCTTAGCGCTGTGCACGAACTCTGTTGCACCTGCGAGCACCCTGAAATACTTTTCGTAGATTTTTAACTCGAAATTTGACCAAGGCAGCGCCGTCAATTTTCAACTGCTACATAAGACATTTTCTAAAGTGCGCAGCAAAATACACAGGCGTCCGATCTTACTCCCCAGAGACCAGGGAAAATTACTACCACAAGTGAGCACAGAGCCTCTACTATTCAAGTATGAGTGCGGATTTTATGATAGACTTTTCCGCACAGCTCAAGTTATTTTATGTAATATGTGATATAATTTTATATAGATATAATTGTGCCATCACCCGGTTGTGTTGTAGACCGATGAAGTCCTCTTATCCGAAACGTTCATTTCGTCGTTCATAAATGTGATGTTGTAAAACTGACTAGTCATCGCTTCAAAAAAATTTTTTTTTTCTGAAGCCAGGAGAACTATGTTTCTAAACCATTCTTTTCAAAAATCAAACCGTAGTAGGTCAAGGCTTGTCCAACGCATTCATTAACTCTAAGCAGAGAGCTACAAATACAAATAATAAAAAAAAAAAAATTAAGAGAAGCGAAAGGTCGGATTTCCACAACTTTAAGCCTACTGAAAAAAAGTTGACAGCCCAGTTTTGTTATAGAACAATCAGTCTTCTATGAGCCATGTGTTCTGTACTTCACAAGACATTTCCCAGTGCTCAGTTTAGCGTGGTTTAACACCAGGGCCGTTTAACGGCCCAGGACCGTTGAAAAACTAATCTAGGTGGGAGTTCGAATCTACGACCACCCGGCAGACAGGCATGCGTAACCCAACTAGATAAACAGCTAATCTCAGGACATGTCTACTCCTCTTATCTATATACTACTAGAGCCTAGCACAGTTTGTGAGAGCACTCTTATCACTGCTACTTCAACATACATCCACACACGGAACTAGATTACCCACGAGCTATGAGCTAATCACTACAAGTAAATATTTTTTTTCCTTACAATAATGTAAAACAAATATAAAAACCAAATATATGATACTTGAATGATACGCTAAGTGGTATGACCAACTTTTGGTTATCTTCCTGCGTGTTTTACAGTTTTTAAATTGCCAGAGTACTGACTTTAGTGCACCTGACTTTATCACACAATACTCAGTCTCTCTCCCTCTCTATCACACTCTCTTCCACTCTCCCCCTCTCCGTCTCTACCTCTTTCTCTCTCACTCTCTGAGATTATTGTTAGTCTTTCAAGAGTGTCACATACAGCAAGGAGCACCTTAGCCTCTGAAACACCGGCACCTATGAATCAAAGGACGGAATTACAAGCAAATCCACAACCTTCAGAGATCGAGGCAGACAGTTTGATCATTTCGTCATGGCAACGCCCAATAACGTCTTAGTTGGAGATCCCTCTGAAAGGAATTTACTAGCTGTGAGATGAGGTTTACCAGTATTATATCACACATTAATGTCCTGACAATCAGCATTGTTTTCTTATATAATGCAAAACATCACAGGTGTTATCCGTCTAGCCATTGTTGAGACGTTTCGTCGTCAGGTGAAGATGTCACATTTGTCACGTGACCTACGCCTTGGACCATCAGTCTCTTATCCTGGACCTCAATCTACTATCTTGGACCTATAGTCTCTTATCTTGGACCTTCAGTCTCATATCTGGACCTTCAGTCTCTTATCCTGGATCTTCAGTCTCATATCTCGGACCTTAAGTCTCATATCTCGGACCTTCAGTCTCATATCTCGGACGTTCAGTCTCTTATCCTGGACATTCAGTCTCATATTCTGGACCTTCGGTCTCTTATCTCGGACCTTCAGTCTCATATCCTGGACCTTCAGTCTCTTTTCTCAGACCTTCACTCTCTTATCCTGGACCTTTAGTCTCATATCCTGGATTTTCAGTCTCTTATCTCTGACCTTCAGTCTCATATCCTGGACCTTCAGTCTCATATCCTGGACCTTCAGTCTCATATCCTGGATCTTCAGTCTCTTATCTCGGACCTTCAGTGTCATATCCTGGACCTTCAGGCACTTATCTCTGACCTTCAGTCTCATATCCTGGACCTTCAGTCTCATATCCTGGACCTTCAGTCTCATATCCTGGACCTTCAGTCTCTTATCTCGGACCTTCAGTCTCATATCCTAGACCTTCAGTCTTATATCCTAGACCTTCAGTCTTATATCCTAGACCTTCAGTCTCATATCCTGGACCTTCAGTCTTATATCCTGGACCTTCAGTCTTATATCCTAGACCGTCAGTCTCATATCCTGGACCTTCAGTCTCTTAGCTCAGACCTGAAGTCTCTTATCACGGACCTTCAGTCTCCTATCTCAGACCTTCGGTCTCTTATCCTAAATCTTCAGTCTCTTATCCTGGACCTTCAGTCCCTTATCTTGGACCTTCAGTCTCTTATCCAGGACCTTCAGCCGCTTATCAGACCTTTAGTCTCATGCCCTGAACCTTCAGTCTCTTATCTCTGACCTTCAACCTCTTATCCAGGACCTTCAGTCTCTTATCTCTGACCTTCAACCTCTTATCCAGGACCTTCAGTCTCTTATCTAGGACATTTAGTCTCTTATCCTGGACCTTCAGTCTCTTATCTTTCGGCTTCATAGCAAACGGGTCACCCGATTGTTGCTCCGCTCCTGTGCCAACGAAAAAACACACAAAATGTTTATTACTGTCACTTGTGAAAATATTGACAGACTGCTGTCTGAGCATATGCACTAGCATACACAAGCATTAAAAGCATACGGTAGCCATCGGAAGTGCTAACACAAACAGTTTGACATTAGAAATGCAGTTCATCGTGGATGGTAGCAGAAGTCACCAACAGATCAGCAGTAGCAGACGCGATCAATTTTAATCACATAATTGCACCACCAATATTGCGATAACAGGCATCGCTCCATTTTCTGAATCTACAGTTCACACCACCACGTTGGTCACCGTAGAAAAAAAGTTACAAATGAAATCAGCAGCTAACAGTGTCACGCCATGCACTCAACTCAGAAGTTGGGCCACGAAACTATTCTTTCAGTCTATAAATGGAGCAACAATGTGAACTGTCACCGTCTGGCAGAAGCAAAAAAAAATTTGCCACGGCTCACAACAGTGACCGTGCCTACCGTCTATTTTGACCGGAAGTGTGGAAAGTGCGTGTATGTGTGGGAATGTATGTGGGTAATTGGGTGTCCGTTTATGTTTATGTGTGTGTGAAGATATGTGGGTGTATGTGGGTATGCATATATGCGTGTTTAAGTGAGTGGGTGGGTGCGTGTGTGTGTGTGCGTGCGCTAGTGTGTGTATGCATTTTAACACCCATGCTTTTGTGTATTTTTTCCTTGATATTCATAATATGCATTTTATCATATGAGTATAACGTGTTTATTGATAAAATACAGCTGCAGTGTGAAAGACGAGTGTTTCGAAGGACCGAATATAAGACGGGTCTGCTTGCCCAATTTGAGAACCTTTGAAAAAAAACACGTTCCTTCTTCTTGTTTTTCGGTCTGCTTGTATTACTTCTGCCCTCTGTCATTCTTTCTAAATACATAAATACTGCGATTATCCGTCTGCATCCATCTCACCTATAACGTTCGCGCTAGCCTGCGTGCGTGCGCGCGCGCGCGCGCACACACACAGATACAGGCAGCTCAAAAGAGAGGCAGAAACGAGCACAGTTAGAGAACCACTGGCCAGAGAGGAAGAACCAGAAACTGGGCTTCTCTTGATACATTTGTGCATTTGTGAGGAGTGGAAGTGATCCAAGGCCACGCTATTCACGCCTAGACCTAGTTACAGGAGAGTGTTGGGGGGAAAAAGGGGGGGGGGGGGGGGGCTGGCGATGTATCTGTGAGACAGCAGGCCACCTCCCCGAACACTAACCCACTTTCCGACCAGTGACGCCAGGTTTATTTTGGTCGCCCTGAGAAAGGTAACGGCGAGACCCGCACATTATCTGTAGGCTTGCTGCAATAACAGTGTGGAGGTGACGACAGGCCTAGGTGATGACAAAGATGGTTCTGTGACAGAGCGCAGACTAAATACAGCACGGCTTGGCGACATCTACGTTGGCCAGCTTGGGTTGTTTCCTAAGTGCACACCGAAGTCATAACAATAATTTTGGCTGGCCTGCACTCAGTGACACACTTGTGTACTCTCAGGGGTGTGAACCCGGCTGGCTAGCTTAACCAAACAAACTGTAACTGGATAGCTCAACGGAGGAAACCGTAACCACCGCAGAGTCTTTATCAACAGATGAAACAAAAGGCTCAATTAAAGCGACAAAGTCAGCGTGGAACAGGTAATATGTAATAGAAGAAAATACAGACTGGAAAAGCTATTATGGAACGGGGGAAAAAAGCAGTAAAAGAGGGGACAATTTAATAAGTGTTAAGGAATGGTTAGGTGAAAGACGAGACAGCCAGTTATCTATGAATAAGAGTGACATAGTAGTTATCTGTCGAGCTAGTGGTTCAGGTTCAATTTCTAGCAGAGCTAGGATTATTTTCTTTCGTGACAGTTCACAGCTTCTGTCATTTGAGATTGACTGGATTGCACTTTGGTCAGTTTAAAAAACAAAGAACCACCATGATGGTTGTGGGAACACGCTGGGCCAGTAGGCGAGCGTACAAAGAACCACCTTGATGGTAGTGGGAGCACGCTGGGCCAGCAGACGAACATACAAAGAACCACCTTGATGGTAGTGGGAACACGCTGGGTCAGCAGATGAGCGTACAAAGAACCACCTTGATGGTAGTGGGAACACGCTGGGCCAGTAGGCGAGCGAACAAAGAACCACCTTGATGGTAGTGGGAACACGCTGGGCCAGCAGAAGAACATACAAAGAACCACCTTGATGGTAATGGGAACACGTTAGGCCAGCAGACGAACATACAGAGAACCACCTTGATGGTAGTGGGAACACGCTGGGTCAGCAGATGAGCGTACAAAGAACCACCTTGATGGTAGTGGGAACACGCTGGGCCAGCAGACGAACATACAAAGAACCACCTTGATGGTAGTGGGAACACGCTGGGCCAGCAGACGAACATACAAAGAACCACCTTGATGGTAGTGGGAACACGCTGGGTCAGCAGACGAACATACAAAGAACCACCTTGATGGTAGTGGGAACACGCTGGGTCAGCAGACGAACATACAAAGAACCACCTTGATGGTAGTGGGAACACGCTGGGTCAGCAGATGAGCGTACAAAGAACCACCTTGATGGTAGTGGGAACACGCTGGGCCAGCAGACGAACATACAAAGAACCACCTTGATGGTAGTGGGAACACGCTGGGTCAGCAGATGAGCGTACAAAGAACCACCTTGATGGTAGTGGGAACACGCTGGGCCAGCAGACGAACATACAAAGAACCACCTTGATGGTAGTGGGAACACGCTGGGTCAGCAGATGAGCGTACAAAGAACCACCTTGATGGTAGTGGGAACACGCTGGGTCAGCAGATGAGCGTACAAAGAACCACCTTGATGGTAGTGGGAACACGCTGGGCCAGCAGACGAACATACAAAGAACCACCTTGATGGTAGTGGGAACACGCTGGGTCAGCAGACGAGCGTACAAAGAACCGAGGCTACTGAGGTTCTCGTTGAACGAACGAACGAACGAACTTTATTTTCAAAGGGTCACAAATTGGGCACGCAGGCCCGTCTTACATTCGGCCCTTCCAGTCAACCATCTTTCGCACAGCAGTTGTATTTTACTAATAAAGCATGTTATGATCATATGATGTTATGCATATTATGAATATTATAAAAGAACACAAAAGCATGAGTTGTAAAGTGCATGCAAAAATCCGCGCGTGCATACATACACCCGCATACACACGCTCACCCACTCACTTACACACACAAACATGCATGCATACATTACATACATACATACACAGATACATATAAACAAACATGCATACACACAGGCATACGTACACACAAACATACAGGCATACACACATACAGTCATAAATCCAGTCATGCATGGAGACACACACATGCACACACGGACACTCCTACAGAGACACAAACACTCAGACAAAAATACAGATACACACACAGACACTTACATATAAACACACACAGGGAAACACACAGCACACATATTTACATTCGTGCTCACACACTGACACACACACCACACATACGCAGACAAACATGCAGACACATACATACAGCCACATAGACACACACGCAGTCAAACACACACACACACACACACAAATACAGACAAACAGGCAGACAAACACATACTGACACCCACAGAGACAAACACGCAGAAATGCATATACATACAAACACATAGAAATACACACGCAGACACATATATTCAGCACGCACATACATATACTCTGACATGCAGACACATACAGACACCAAAGGGGCACACACAACACATACAGAGAAACACACATAGACATGCACAGACAGACAGACACATGCTGACACATACAGTCACGCAGACAGACATACAGACACGCACATACATATACTCTGACATGCAGACACATACAGACACCAAAGGGGCACACACAACACATACAGAGAAACACACATAGACATGCACAGACAGACAGACACATGCTGACACATACAGTCACGCAGACAGACATACAGACACCCACACACAGAGATACATACATACAGCCTCATAGACACACCCGCAGACAAAACACATAACATACACAGGCAAACATGAAGACAAACACATACGGGGACACACACAGACACAAACGAAGATATACACAGTCACATCAAATATGAACAAATGTTGAACATCTAAAAGGGGTTAAACTCTAGAGACAAATGATAAAGTTCTAAAATATGTGAATCAACAAATTCTAAGAGGATATAGCAGAACAACTGACAGTTTTTGTCGAAAGAGAGGATAGAACACACGGTGTTATGGACGAGGAGTTGGTAGATATAATTGACACTGGTTAAACGATAGTAGATGGATATGGCAGACTGAGCAGCTTGCACATAGAACTGTCGTGTTATCCTGAAGCAGAAGGAGATAGGAAAAGGAAGCACGAGGAAACTTATATTGTCTTGGCCGATGAGTGACTTTTATTAAATCCTTCGCTTGCAGACCATTTCGCAGTCAGCTGACGATCAAATCCTAAAAACCCACGAAAGAAATATAACCAATGTAAAAATTTGTTTATACTGCACATGTCATGACTTGATGACCTTCTGCTTTACGTCTCTTGACATCCGACATCACAGTGTTTTGTTGTTGCACAGCCCTGTCCGGCTATTGTCGGGGGAAGCAAATATATTCCAACAGTAAAACGGAGTTTCTGGGACTTGAGCCTAGGAGAATTCTCATTCAAATGTTGGCTCTTTGTGTCACTGAATGTTAATAGCTCGTTGCGCGGTCCTGGTGGGGCTGAACGTCACACACTCACCATCCACAACCTGGACATCCCTCTAGTTTCTGAGAGAGGATTTAGTCCCCAACAATCTCTTTGAGAAGAGTGTTGGGTGAAAGGATTTAGTCCCCAACAATCTCTTTGAGAAGAGTGTTGGGAGAGAGGATTTAGTCCCCAATAATCTCTTTGAGAAGAGTGTTGGGAGAGAGGATTTAGTCCCCAATAATCTCTTTGAGAAGAGTGTTGGGAGAGAGGATTTAGTCCCCAATAATCTCTTTGAGAAGAGTGTTGGGAGAAACGTCTGCAAGTAAAGTCAGATACCATTTCACACCCCTGGCGTAACGGAAATTTGTTGTTAGGAAAGTCTCTATACCAGCCAGTCAATCCACCCTGTCACACTCACACGTTTCGGTTCCAGGTCCCAACACTAGCGGAAAGGGGGGGGGGGGGTGGAGGGTGAGGTCAAACCCGCTGTCTTTGCATGTCATAAACGGCGACGAATTAGGGTTTTGCTGAATTTAGATGCGCAGATATCGCGGCCTAGCTGTACACCAGCACATAAAGTGCTAACCACCATTTTAACATCGAACGAAGAAGCATGTCTACCATTAGGGGTTCTATTGGGTTTGCTTTTGGCTGCTTGCCACTTGCTCTTCTGTGGGATTTGCCTCAGCCGAGGTGCTTATTCATCTGCTTGAATTTCTCCTGCAGCTCCATTTTCAAGACTCCTCTTTCCTCAATCTGTGGGCGTATTGGGCTCATGGTCTTTAGTATCGTCCTGTCTCATATCCACGCGGCGAAAATGCCTCGTCTATTGTTAGTGCTCCATCCACAATTTTCTGGTTTGTTGGCCCCTTTGGGGTATTCTTGTCTGTCTTTCTTTGATGTTGCTTGTTTCTTTTGGAGGGTTTCTGTCCATCTTTGTTTTGTTTCAAGCTGTTCTCGTTGTTCGCTGACTCTTTGTCAGTAATTCTCCAATGTCTGCTTTCAGCTCTAACTCTTTGACTTCACTCTTGATTTTCTTCATCCCCTCTTTCATCTCTTGCTGAATTTTCTTCCTTGTTGTCATCCATGGCGCTGTCCCTGCTTTCCTTGTGGGTTGCCTTTTCTGCTTTTGTAGTACTCTGACTTCCTCTTTAATATGTGTATTTTGTTTTTCCATATTCAATTCCTCTAGTAATGCCCCCTCTCCGCCTCCTCCTCCCCCCCCCCCAATCCCAATACTTTCCGCATCTGCGTATCTCCCACTCTCGCTTCTCGGCAAGAAATTCTCTCCTTGAGGGTTGTCTTGAGTATACGTTGAGATTGTTGGAGTTACAGCCCAATTATATGGCTTCAAGAGGTCCAAAGCAGCTGGCATATCGTCTGTTGGAACTTTGTTTCCGGAAGTCGTTGTCTGTATGGGCCAGCTGGTACTCGCTTGCAAGTGATTTGTAATGAATTTATATGAAATGAAATGAAATCCACAGCTCATATTTCTTCTCCGCATTCTATGGATATAAACTTCGGAAGAAAGTGCAGGTTGTTCGTCCATTTCCTGACTTTAATCCTGTTCCATGACTCTTTTCTTGCACATCAGATCTGGCTTATTTGTTTTTTAGACTGTTAGTTACTCGCCTCTCAGGCAGTTGCACTCCGATTTCTCAACGGAAACGTCGATCCTTTCTGCAATGGCCAGCCCCACATGTGGGAAGTCGTGTAGTCATCCTATGTAGTTAGAATTTTTGGCGTCATAGCCGCTTGTGGAACCCTTACGCTGTTTACTGACTCATTCAGTATTTACAAATTCTAATCTGCTAGTTTGTGGCCATTGTTTTTGCACTCTCATGCTGTTGTACTGCCTGTAATGTTTCTTTTTTTCTCTCCATTTCAGCTTCATATATTGTTTTAAGAGTGTATTTGCTGTTTTCTGTGTGTCGAGCGAGAAAATAGACTGTTGTGGGCAGGGCTGTCTTAACAGCATTATGGACCTCATGGAAAACCAGTGTACTGTGACTCTTACGACAACCATTTATGGGAATGAACAAGTGTACAGTGACCCTTACGACAACCACACAGGGGAACTAACAAGTGTACAGTGACCCTTACGACAACCACACAGGGGAACTAACAGGTGTACTGTGACCCTTACGTCAACCAAACAGGGGAATGAACAAGTTTACTGTGACCCTTACGACAACCACACAGGGGAATGAACAAGTGTAATGTGACCCTTCCCACACAAGGGAAGGAAATGTAAATGACCGATAAAATTAAACATATTTTTATTTCACTTGCACTTCAACAGAACACGAAATCTGAATGTAGTATTTTCACTTGTTTCACAGTCTACGTTTTTTTCCACACTCGTCTGCTCACAACTTGTACTTGCTAGGATTATTCTCTGAGTCTGGTGTCTTTTACAGTGGTCTCAATATTCACTGTTCTCTTTTCTATTTGTTTTATTACCAGGCTAGAATATCTGGGGTTGACGGCTTTTGTTTCCCTGAAATGGAACATATTCTTCTGTTTATCAACATCCTCAGGGCCCCATTTGTTTATTTAGTCTTCTTCTATCTCTATCTTCTTTTCTCCCTCCAGGACATCACACAGGCGATGGGGAAGGTGCAGCAAAAGTGCAGCCGGATGTACCAGTCACATACCACCAAAAGGAAAGAATCACTAAATCGATCAAGAAACCACCAGCCCCAGCACAAGACGACTATTTTATCATGGACAGATTAGAACCAGTCATTATCCTCCGCCTCAGAACAGGGCACAACCGATTACATAACCACTTGTACACAAAATCCAAGATAGGCGTATCATCCACGTGCTCCTGTGGAAAGGTGCCCCAGACAGCAGAGCATGTACTACAGGACTGCACCGAATTTGACACATTTAGGCAAACCTTTTGGCCAGAAAGAACAACAGTGGAATGTAAACTCTATGGACCACTGACTGAACTAACAACGACTGTGAAATTTATACAAAAGACAAAATTGCTGATATAGACAACTTTTTTTTCAGGCGAACGAAAGAAGAAGAAGAAATACCCGATGACACAAAGTGCCACCATTTGGATGAGGATCACCCGTGGAGAGGTCACAGAAACCGCGTTCAGCCATTAGACCATTTCTATGGTCAGGCTATTTTGTGGCCCCTGGCAAGAGCCAGAGTAGGGCTTCAAATAACAAAAAAATTACATCTCACAAAGAGATGACTAGATTCCCTATCTTCTTTGCGTTCACCGGCTTATAAATTCCAGAGGAAAGTCTTGACTGGTTCGCTCATTTCTGGCCTGGTTTTGTTCCAGGTAGTGAGTTGTGTATGTGCATCCATTTTACAGATCAGGCTTAGTTGTATGCAGTCTGTTGATTCTTTGTCTCATGGGCCGATGCTATACCAAATTCAAAGGAAACGTCCTTAAATAGTCGACTCTTGCCACGTGATCATTCGGGAGCAGTAGGTTTATACTTATTCGCCTGGCAGTGGAGCCCCGGAACCCATAGGGGCAATTCTGTTATTTTAACTAAAAATTTAAAGGGCCGACTTCATTTCACCGGGTTTTGTCCCATATGGCCCAGTCTTTCTCCACAGAATGGCTGACAGCTTGCCAAGAGCGTCACACAAAGCACGAACTGTGTAGCTCCGGTGACTATCTCATTGACATACGTAAAAGCTGCACACGTTAATTGAACAGGATAGCCGTGAAACGAAACCATGAAATTTAGATCGCGAGGCAAACGGCTTGGCCGCCTCGCCACGAAGACCCAGGGGCGACCGGTCACGATTATAATGTTCTTTTTTCCCCCCTTCTGTCTGGTTATGTCCAAAAGTAGTGAATTTGAAGACGATAAAGGTGTTTTATTGTAGTTACATACAACTGGGCCCTATTCTGTCTCCTGCTCTTCCTGTCATGTGACAACAATTAGCTCCCACTCGCTGATGCCTGTACTTACTGATGATTGGTTACATTTTGTAAATAAACAATTGCGTGTTTGTGTGGTGTATACGCGCGCGTGTGTGTGTTTTATTGTTGGTAAGTATGCGATGTTGACGGTAAATATGCGATATTGTTGATAAATATTCGATGTTGTTAGTAAATATGCGATGTTGTTGGTAAATATGCAATGTTGTTGGTAAATATGCGAAGTTGTTGGTAAATATGCGATGTTGTTGGCAACTATGCAGTTTTATTGGTAAATATGCGATGTTGTTGGCAACTATGTGATTTTGTTGGTAACTATGCGATTTTGTTGGTAAATATGCGCTGTTGGTAAATATGCGATGTTCTTGGTATATGTGCGATGTTGTTGGTAAAAATGCGATGTTGTTGGTAAATATGCGATTTTGTTGGTATATGTGCGATGTTGTTGGTAAATATGCGATGTTGTTGGTAAATATGCGATATTGTTGAGGTAGCCATTCCCAAGCCAGCTTGTGCAAGTTTTCTCTGACACACATGGTAGGTCAGAAAGCTACTATTCTCTGACACACATGGTAGGTCAGAAAGCTACTATTCTCTGACACACATGGTAGGTCAGAAAGCTACTATTCTCTGACACACATGGTAGGTCAGAAAGCTACTATTCTCTGACACACATGGTAAGTCAGAAAGCTACTATTCTCTGCGCCCCGTTTGAGCGTGTGGGCTCCGGTAAAACATGGTGACCCTTTGTGTACCTGCAGGGAAATCTTCCGGCACTGAAAGAGTAAAGAAAGCGGGCGGAAGGCGAAGGACGTGTCCAGTGTCCCTAACTCTAGAGCCCAGACGATTTTTATCTTTGTCGTGTGCCGGTGACTGCGAGGTCCCGCCACAGCTGACCCCCCCCCCCTCCCCAATGTAAATTAACATCGGTCATCAAAACAGAAAGATGTCCGCCCGTAATCGCTCTGACATGTTGACATTTGTGAGATGTAAACAGGTTTATTCTAACGGATCCATCCACACGCGGCTGTCTGGTTTGCCTGTCAACCGCCCCATATTGACACACGGCCACTATTCCGATGCTCTGAAAACCTGGCGGTCACTGCATCACTTTGTCAACATTCAGTGGGGCTGTTGTCTCAACGAGAATACAGACGTCTGCAACCAATTTCTTTGTTTTTCTATAACTGCCACAGCTTATCAGGGATTCTTAACCTGGTCGACGACGGACAAGGTTGAGCTGTGAATCCCCCGCCCCTCCCTCTTTTTTCATCTTCCACCTCCCGTTTTGGAAGATGACATAGCAAGACAACAACTGGGACAGACTGACATGTTTCCCATACACACTCTGCGTAGTCAAAACAAGTCTGGCTCTTCACTGTCAAAATCAAAGCAGAAAATACAAACACCTTCATACAGTCGGAGAGATAATAACACAAGGTAAAAGTTCTCGTGGCAGAAAATATGACAACAAGACACATGTCTATGTGAGGAAAGTGAAGCACCATGTTTGTATTGTACCCAAGTTGACTATCTGAGGCTACAGCACACCGCTTGTATACACCAGTGGTAACTTGCACGGGACATCAGACGACGCAACTTCCAGTCACAATCATCACTTGTGAGATGGCGTGCCTGAGAAAAGCCCCCAACCAAACCATCCGAGATCGAGTGAATAATGATACTATCAGACAGACTGTGGCATCAGCACCTTGTACTAGATTCCAGAAACAGCAAAGATGTTTTGGGGAAAGCTGACAGAGATACAAAAGAATATTATGGAAAAACTAATAAGGGTTCATGTGTTTTTCATAATACTGTTTGTTTCTCTTTCAGCGCTCTCAAAAACCACATTTTTGCTGCCAGCATGTGTTTTTTCCACTTATTTGCATTACTACACATATTCTATACAGGAATTTAATACTCCTTTCTCCCTGAAACTGACATTTTAAAAAAAAAAATGTAAGAGTATCTTCTGTCCCTTGCTGACGGCCATGTTGTCTAACAATTTTTTTGTCTAATATCTGCAAGCCATCCTTTCTGCTCCAAAATAGATGTATCGATTTTTTTTGCTTAAGAATTTTCCCATTAAACTTAATAAATACTATACCCTAAACACTGACAACGTCTCTCATAAACTCGATCTTTCTGTATTTTTAATATTGTAACATCAGCAATGATCAGACTACTGCCGTAGACACATTAATACTACACACCTAACTAGACCTGCTTGACAATATACCCTAAACACTCATCGATTACGTCTATACTACACTCGAACTAGTCATACTTAACACGATACCTTAAACACTGGTCGTATCGTCATAAGCCTGAAAGTAACCATGGAACACGGTACCCTAAACATGTTGTTAACATCACTGAGCAGATGTGTGAAACACCTGAACTAACAGCTACGTATGTCTCCCTGTAGACGGGTCTTTGTCCAAACGGGAACCCTGGGTCACTAGGGGTCGAAATAGTTACCTGAGAGGTCACAAGGGCTCAAGGTGGTTGCTCGAGAGGTCAGTAGTATTATTAGGGCAAGCTAATGTGGATTATATGAGAAGTAGAGAGGGGTGTTCAAAAGACTGGCAGGCAGCATGATATGTAAAAAAAAAAAAAGGGTGTCAGAAATGATGACAGAAACAGACATGATGACAGAAGCAGACATGATGACAGAAATAGACATGATGACAGAAATAGACATGATGACAGAAACAGACATGATGATAGAAGCAGACATGATGACAGAAGCAGATATGATGACGGAAACAGACATGATGACAGAAGCAGACATGATGACAGAAGCAGACATGATACAGAAACAGACATGATACAGAAACAGACATGATGACAGAGGCAGAAATTATAACAGAAGCAGACATGATACAGAAGCAAACATGATGACAGAAGCAGACATGATGACAGAAGCAGACATGATGACAGAAGCAGACATGATACAGAAACAGACATGATACAGAAACAGACATGATGACAGAAGCAGACATGATGACAGAAGCAGACATGATACAGAAACAGACATGATGACAGAAGCAGACATGATGACAGAAGCAGACATTATACAGAAACAGACATAATGACAGAAGCAGACATGATGACAGAAACAGACATGATGACAGAAGCAGACATGATGACAGAAACAGACATGATGACAGAAGCAGACATGATGACAGAAGCAGACATGATGACAGAAGCAGACATAATGACAGAAGCAGACATGATACAGAAACAGACATGATGACAGAAACAGACATGATGACAGAAGCAGACATGATGACACAAGCAGACATAACGACAGAAGCAGACATGATGACAGAAGCAGACATGATGACAGAAGCAGACATGATGACAGAAGCAGACATGATGACAGAAACAGCCATGATGACAGAAGTAGACATGATGACAGAAGCAGACATAATACAGAAACAGACATGGTGACAGAAACAGACATGATGACAGAAGCAGACATGATGACAGAAACAGACATGATGACAGAAGCAGACATGATGACAGAAACAGACATGATGACAGAAACAGACATGATGACAGAAGCAGACATGATACAGAAACAGACATGATGACAGAAACAGACATGATGACAGAAGCAGACATGATACAGAAACAGACATGATGACAGAAACAGACATGATGACAGAAACAGACATGATGACAGAAACAGACATGATGACAGAAACAGACATGATGACAGAAGCAGGCATGATGACAGAAACAGACGTGATATAGAAACAGACATGATGACAGAAACAGACATGATGACAGAAGCAGGCATGATGACAGAAGCAGACATGATGACAGAAACAGACATGATGACAGAAACAGACATGATGACAAAAACAGACATGATGACAGAAACAGACATGATGACAGAAACAGACATGATGACAGAAACAGACATGATGACAGAAACAGACATGATGACAGAAACAGACATGATGACAGAAGCAGACATGATGACAGAAACAGACATGATGACAGAAACAGACATGATGACAGAAACAGACATGATGACAGAAACAGACATGATGACAGAAACAGACATGATGACAGAAACAGACATGATGACAGAAGCAGGCATGATGACAGAAGCAGACATGATGACAGAAACAGACATGATGACAGAAACAGACATGATGACAAAAACAGACATGATGACAGAAACAGACATGATGACAGAAACAGACATGATGACAGAAACAGACATGATGACAGAAACAGACATGATGACAGAAACAGACATGATGACAGAAGCAGACATGATGACAGAAACAGACATGATGACAGAAACAGACATGATGACAGAAACAGACATGATGACAGAAACAGACATGATGACAGAAACAGACATGATGACAGAAACAGACATGATGACAGAAACAGACGTGATATAGAAACAGACATGATGACAGAAGCAGACATGATGATAGAAGCAGACGTGATTGCCAACAGCAGACAGCACGACGAAGAAGTAAGTGAACCCATTCATCTGTTTGACTGTCAGCCGGAACTGACGTAGAGAAAGCACTATTCTTATCCAACAGAGCTCAGATAATACGTTACAAGCTAATATAGAAACCCAGTCACCATTACAAATGTATTATTGATAAACAGATACTGCATGGCGCGTCCATCCACATAACAAAAGTGTTCTTCTGTCTCATTAGGTTTCTCCATCAACATAACAAAAGTCTTCTTCTGTCTCATTAGGTTTCTCCATCAACATAACAAAAGTCTTCTTCTGTCTCATTAGGTTTCTCCATCAACACAACAAAAGTGTTCTTCTGTCTCATTAGGTTTCTCCATCAACATAACAAAAGTCTTCTTCTGTCTCATTAGGTTTCTCCATCAACATAACAAAAGTCTTCTTCTGTCTCATTAGGTTTCTCCATCAACATAACAAAAGTGTTCTTCTGTCTCATTAGGTTTCTCCATCAACATAACAAAAGTCTTCTTCTGTCTCATTAGGTTTCTCCATCAACATAACAAAAGTCTTCTTCTGTCTCATTAGGTTTCTCCATCAACACAACAAAAGTGTTCTTCTGTCTCATTAGGTTTCTCCATCAACATAACATAAAAAGTCTTCTTCTGTCTCATTAGGTTTCTCCATCAACACACAACAAAAGTGTTCTTCTGTCTCATTAGGTTTCTCCATCAACATAACAAAAGTCTTCTTCTGTCTCATTAGGTTTCTCCATCAACATAACAAAAGTCTTCTTCTGTCTCATTAGGTTTCTCCATCAACATAACAAAAGTGTTCTTCTGTCTCATTAGGTTTCTCCATCAACATAACAAAAGTCTTCTTCTGTCTCATTAGGTTTCTCCATCAACATAACAAAAGTCTTCTTCTGTCTCATTAGGTTTCTCCATCAACATAACAAAAGTCTTCTTCTGTCTCATTAGGTTTCTCCATCAACACAACAAAAGTGTTCTTCTGTCTCATTAGGTTTCTCCATCAACATAACAAAAGTCTTCTTCTGTCTCATTAGGTTTCTCCATCAACACAACAAAAGTGTTCTTCTGTCTCATTAGGTTTCTCCATCAACATAACAAAAGTCTTCTTCTGTCTCATTAGGTTTCTCCATCAACACAACAAAAGTGTTCTTCTGTCTCATTAGGTTTCTCCATCCACACAACAACAGTGTTCTTTTGTCTCCTTAGGTTTCTCCATCCACATAACAAAAGTCTTCTTCTGTCTCATTAGGTTTCTCCATCCACACAACAACAGTGTTCTTTTGTCTCCTTAGGTTTCTCCATCCACATAACAAAAGTCTTCTTCTGTCTCATTAGGTTTCTCCATCCACACAACAACAGTGTTCTTTTGTCTCCTTAGGTTTCTCCATCCACATAACAAAAGTCTTCTTCTGTCTCATTAGGTTTCTCCATCCACACAACATCAGTGTTCTTTTGTCTCCTTAGGTTTCTCCATCCACATAACAAAAGTCTTCTTCTGTCTCATTAGGTTTCTCCATCAACATAACAAAAGTCTTCTTTTGTCTCCTTAGGTTTCTCCATCCACATAACAAAAGTCTTCTTCTGTCTCATTAGGTTTCGGTTGGTTTGTCGTACCAGAGACACCTCAGTGGTGTGTATGCGATACATCCTTGGTTTGCCGACGGTTGCAGGTAGGCAGAAGGTGCTGCAGGCGAAGTCATAGCTCAGGGAAACTGCAGACACAGACCACCCTCTGCATGAAGCTCTGGGTGCAGTTAAGGGTCACCGGCTGATAAGAGGGAGGGCATGGATTGCTCAGGCAGAAGACACAATCAGACAGGTTTGCATCCTTGAGAACATTAGGCGAGGAGAGGAGTGGTTCAAAGTGCCACCTGAGAAGTCAGACTTGTGTAGAGTCATAATCACGCTGAGCCGGGAATGCAGAGACTGGCCAGCAGGTACCACAGAGGTGGAAATTCAGCAATTAATTCAAGATAATGCTCGCTCAGAGGATTTGATCATTTACACAGACGGTTCAGTGTCAAGAGGCAAAAGAAGTGCTTGGGGCTTCTTAGCAAAAGTTAATGGTCGACGTTTGGTGCAGGAGAGCCTAGCATATGATACCACAACATCCAGCTTAAGAATGGAGGTGGAGGCGGTCACTGCAGCTTTCTGCTGGCTAGAGAACACGACATACACACACATCGTGATTGTAACTGATTCAGAAAGCATGCTGAGTAAGATCAGAACAGGTATGCTTCGTGCAGAGTGGCATGCTTCGCTGCGGAAGACACGAGTGAGGAGTATTGTCTTGATTTTTTTACCGGGTCACGCCGGTGTGTTGGGAAATTAACAGGCGGACAGACTGGCTGGCTCTGCACAACTTGGTGGAATTCTGCTACATGATAGGGCAGACCTGGTTAGTGCCTTGTGGGAGAGCGTGTATAATTCGGAGTAGCAGATGGATCACCAC